>PVJS01044348.1:0-16684 GCA_004027185.1 Glis glis | reverse complement strand
GGGATTAAACGCAGGGGCGTTCTACCTCCGCGCTACACCCCCGGCCCTATTTTTTATACTTTATTTTGAAACCGGATCTCACGAAGTTGCGGTGGGCCACACTAAGAAGACAGAGAGAGAGAAAGAGAGTGTGAGCGGGAGCGAGAGAGCTGAGGCTGGCCCCGAACCCGGATCCTCCGGTCTCCGCCTCCCAAAGTACTGGGATTACAAGCGTGCGCCACCACGCCCGGCTCATTTGTGGGTTTTTTTTTTTTTTGTGGTACCTGGGATTGAACCCAATGGCATTCTATCTCCGGGCTACACCCCCAGCCCCATTTTTTATTCTTTATTTTGAAACAGGGTCTCACTAAGTTGCGGAGAGCCTCACTAAGTAGCTGAGGCTGGCTGTGAACCTGGATCCTCCAGTCTCAGCCTCCCAAGTACTGGGATTACAAGCATGCGCCACCACACCCGTCTTGGTTATTTGGTTTTTGACAAGCATACCAAGATAATTTAATGTGGAAAGAATAATATTTTAAACAAATATGCTAGGACAAGAGTATATTCACATATAAAGAATGAAGTGGGACTCCTGCCTCACACCATATATAAACATAAGCTCAAAATGGATCAAAGACCTAAATGTAAGAAGTAAAACTATAAAACTCTTAGAAGAAAACATAGGTATAATTCTTTGTGACTTTGAATTAAGGTGTTGGTTTCTTAGATATGAAACTAAAAGCACAAGCAACAAAATAAAAATAGATAAATTGGACAGCATCAAAATTACAAAACTTTTATGCACTAAAGGCATAATCAAGAAAGTGAAGACAGCTCACAGAATGGGATAAATATTTGCAAATCATATATCTGACAAGAGACTAGTATCCAGAATATATAAAGAACTCTTGCAACTCCAAAACAAAAATCCAAATAATCAATATAAAAAGTAGTGAAGGGTTTAAATAGACATTGTTCCTAAGAAGATACACAAATGGTTAATAAACACACACGAAGATACTCAGTCATTAAGAACTGCAAATCAAAACTACAATGAGATACCATTTCATCATAGAAAAGATGGACAATAACAAGAGTGAGTGAAGATATTGAGTAATTAAAACTGTTATACAATCCTAATTGGAATGTTAAATAGTGTAGATAGTGTGGAAAACAGATTAGAAGGTCCACATGAAGTTAACGTAGAGTTACCATATGACCCAGCAATTCTACTTCTAGGCATATACCCAAGAACATAGAAAACATATGTCTAAACAAAAGCTCTACACACACATTTATAGCAGCATTATTCACAGACAAAAAGTGGAAACAACCCAAATGCCAATCATTTGATGAATGATGAATAAAACATATATCATACAATGGAATATTATTTGCACTTAAAAAGAGTTGAAGTGCTGACACATGTTACAACATGGATGGACCTTAAAAACATGTGCTAAGTGAAAGAAGCCAGACACAAAAAACCTTATGAGGTATGCTTCCATTTATGTGTTATTTCCAAACTAGGCAAATCTGTAGAGACAGAAAGTAGATTATTAGTTACACAAGGTTGGAGGGGTTGGTAAGAAGTGAGTGTATGAAATAATTAGCTAAGAAAGTGAGAAAAGAATGGGCCCATGTACATAATTGTCTGAGAGAATTAAGGTTTCCCTTAAGATTCTTGTTCATGAGGTTAAAATGAAAGTGTGTGTGTGTGTTTCACCAGTCATGTTGAGTTGCCATGGTTGGGGAACCATGGGTGTATGTGCAGAGATTTAAATTTAACCAGGACTATGACTTTGTCAAGAAAGTACAACTAAGTGAGACAAGAATAAGGCAATTGAGAGGATATTCAAGGAAACAACAGAGTAAAGACATTGAGAGTTGAGGGACAATGAAATATTAGTAGAATCAGTGGATTGGAGGTCCCATGAAGTCACGAGATATTGAGATCTGAGTATTCAGTAGAGTGAGCTTGAGTGGTCAGAGGGGGCTGTGAAATTGAAGTTAGAGAAGATTTGGTCTGGGATATGACCATGGGAGTAAGTGACAGAGATAACATGATAGACCAGGTTATTTAGTGAAGAGACTCCAAGGGACTAAGGGTGTCAGAAGTAAAGACTAAGCTTGTATTTGTTTTACTAATAGGCTTTACTTTTTAGAGCAGTGTTAGGTTTACGGGAAAAAATTGGATGAAAAGTACAGAGAATTTCCATATTTGGGGGCACTGTTCTTTTCCACTTCTCAGGCCCCGCCCGAGAGTGGCGCGATACCTGACAGGGGAGCAGACGCTGACGGCCCTAAAACACACACCCCGGACCGGGAGACATGTCTGGCACGATCTCGTTTATTAGAAAGCCAATCCCCCTTTTATAGTAGAGGCCATACAGGAAACTCGCAAGCAGTAGGGTGTGACCCAATGGCACGCGACGGGTCGGGTCATACGCCCCCCTATAACCTATCATAGGCAGAGGCACCTGTTGTCCGTGAGCACGGAAGGAGGTAACTGCCTATCATAGCCCTCCTGAGGCTAGGTGGGGCTATCTGCGGGGGTCCGCCAGCGCCATCTTTGCCATTGATATGCTGAATCACTGCCACGTGGGAGAGGCCCGGTACTCGGTACTCTAGAGCAGGCTTCTGCTAGTCCACCAGGCCCTTTCATGGCACTGGGTGGAGGGCCCTACATCCACTGATCTATTTTTCTATTCTTTGACATAATAAATTGTCTTGATTACTGAAGTTTTTAGAGTAAGATTTCAAGTCTAGTAGTCAGTTCTCTAACTTTCTTCTTCATCTTCAGTATTGTTTTGGCTATTATAAGTCTTTTCATTTTCCATATAAAGTTTAGAATTAGTTGAGCAAATAACCTGCTGGTACTTTGGTTGGGATTGTATAGAAACTATAGATAGACCTAGGAATAATTGATATTTTGACAATATTGATTCTTCCTATCCATGAACATGGCCCATTTGTTTTGGTCTCCTTTGGTTTCTTTCATCAGAATTTTATAGTTTTCCTCATGTAGAAGAACGTGTCTTGTTAGATTTACATTTAAATACATTTCTCTCTTTTGTTACTAATGTAAATGATATCGTGGGTTTTTTATTTCCAATTCTACTTCATTGCTGGTATATATAAAAGCAGCTGACGTTTGTATATTAACTTTATATCTTGTAACCTTGCTATAATTGCGCATTAGTTTCAGGAGGTTTTTTGTCCTTCATGCTTGGGATTTTCTGCTTGAACAATCCTTTGCTTGCAAACCAACAGCACTTGCATTCCTTCTTTCCAATCTGTGTACCTTCTATTTCCTTTTCTTGTCTTATTGTATTTGCTAGGACTTCCTGTATGATGTTCAATAGGAGTGTCGAAAGCGGAGCCCTAAAATTACAAGTCTTAGAGCTTATAAAAAAACAGGTAACACAAGTCCCCAGCATGCCGCCTGGATCAGGAATGTAAATTTTTCTGGGCAATGCCCGGCCTTACAACCCCTGGAACAGAACAAGTATCTCTGGAAAAGATGTCTCTAAATCTCCCCAGCAGTCTCTATCTTTAACTTACTGGGCCCATTTGTCAAACATTCTTGAACCTACATGCCAGCAATCTTTCTAAAAAGCCCTGAGAATGCAGAAATGTAAAACTCTTCATGGAGCAGTGTTTCCAATAGAGAGATGAAAGGTCACCTCAGGATCTGGAGAGTGTAGCCTGGCACAGTGGCACATGCCTGAAGCCTCAGTACTTTGGAGGCTGAGATGATAGGAGGATCACAGGTTCAAGGCCAGCATCGACAACTTAGCAAGTCCCTGTCTCAAAAGAATAAAACAAGGCTAGGATATAACCCAGTGGTAGAACACCACCACCATCACACCTCCAAGTTCAGTCTATCCCTAGTACCACCAAAAAAAAAATGATCTGGAGACTGTGGTGGTGACCAACACAAATGGTGATAGCAGGCACATGTGAGCAGTTGGTAACTACATGTGAGGTGGAAATGGGGTGATGAGTTTCTAGGCCTCCCTCTTTATCTCTAATTCTAGCAGTGAAGCCCAGGGAGTTGTGGGTGTAGTTCTACTGCGTGAGTTAATTCCTGACATATGACACAAGATTATTGGGTCAAAGTATGTTTTTTGTTTGTTTTTGCGGTACTGGGAATTGAACCCAGGGGCCTTCTACCTCTGACCTATACCCCCAGCCCTATTTTTTATTCTTTATTTTGAAACAGGGTTTCACTAAGTTGCAGAGGGCCTCACTAAGTAGCTGAGGCTGGCCGCGAACCTGCGATCCTCCTGTCTCAGCCTCCCAAGTACTGGGATTACAAACGTGCGCTACCACACCTGGCCAAAGTATGTATTTAAAGCCTAAAATATATGGAGATATCTCAAATTTGCATGTTTTCATTATGTTCGTAATCTGAATGATACCTTATTTCAACATCTTTTCTTTGGACCCTAATTTCTAAACCTCTGTGTCTAAATCATCTTTTTTTCCCTGTAGGATCTTCCCAATAATATGATTTACCAAGTTGCCATTAAGTCTCTTCCCCAAGACTGGCTGTGGTGTGAAACCTGGTGTGATGATGAATCCAAGCACAGAGCCAAAACAATAGACCTGGTAAATGTCTGTATTTTCATTAGTGTATAAGCAAATATGGAGATGGTTAAATAGAAATATTTTCTGTTTCACAAATGGAATGGCACGCACATAACCTCGCTTTTTCTTGCTGCTCAGTCTGTTGTGCGCTTTTCTTGGGTTGGCGAGTGGAAGGCTTTTGGGGGTAGCTCCCAAGACCGCTGTCAGGTTTGCTGATTCACAAGGAAGACTCACAGGATGCGCAGTGTATCGTGCACACGGCGCAGTGGGTTATTCCCAGGAAAGCATATGAACAAAGCAAAGTCAGCAAAGGGAAGGGCATGTGGGGAGGAGAGAACGTCAGGTGCCAGATCCCGACACGACAAGTGTCACACACGACAAGCTCAGTTCCGCAAGCAATAAGATATTCCAAAACATGTCAGAAGTGTTGCCCACCACCAAGGAGGCTTGTTACAACCCAGTGCCCAGGACTTTTATGAGGGGTTGGTCGCCATGTAAGCACTCTCTGCCTAGCACACACCAAAATTCCCCACTCCCAGGAGAAAAACAGGTGTGTAGCATAAACCACATTTGCAGTTCGGGCACACTGAGCCACTCTTTTCAGGGAATGGTGGGATCCATTCTGAAACCTGAGTTTCCAGGTGCCAGCCAGGGGCCAACTTTATAAGCCAAGCTTTCCAATAGCAATCTCAGGGTTGCTATGATAAATCTTCCCCACACAGGACCTTTTCAAAGAAAGACCATGAGCTCGCTGAAAGTGTTCATGGATCAGCTGTACCATCTTAACAGTCTTTGTTCTGTCAGTATTTTCCTTCAAGTGGAGGTGGCCAAGATAATTTTGTCTTCTTAAATTATCTTACAGCCAGGTGTGGTGGCGCACACTTGTAATCCCAGTACTTGGGAGGCTGAGACAGGAGGATCGCAGGTTCGAGGACAGTCTCAGCAAGTAGTGAGACTCTCATCAACCTAGCGAGACCCCGTTTCCAAATAAAAATAAAATAGGGCTGAGGGTGTAGCTCAGAGGTAGAATGCCCCTAGGTTCAATCCCTAGTGCCTAAATGAAGAAATAAATAAATAAATAATCTTATACATGTCTATTTTGTTTACCTTCTTCCCTGATTTTTCAGATTTTTCTTAGATTTTCATTTTAAACAGTTTATATTACAGTTTATCTCCCCTAAACATAAACTATTTCAAACTATTTCACTTTTCAGTTGTCAAGAACTTACATTCCAATACTGCAAGATAATAAAATCCTTTTCTGACCATATTGTGTTGTTTTGTTTTGCTTTTCTTTTTGGTACTGGAGATTGAACCCAGGGCATTCTACCTCTGAGCTACACCCACAGCTCTGTTTTATCTTTTTATTTTGAAACAGGTCCTAAGTTACTGAGCACTGGCCTCTAACTTGTAATCCTTCTGTCTCAACTTCCTACATACTGGGATTACAGGTGTGCTAGTACCACGCCTGGCCCTAACCATGTTGTTTTTAATGTGCTAAATTGAGTATAGAATAAATATTTATAAATCTTCATTGAAGAACAAACCATCTTTTTTGTTTTAGTGCTAGGGACTGAACCCAGGGACATTCTAAGTCCAAGCTGTACCTCAGCCCTTTTTATTTTGTATTTTGAAACAGGGTCTCATTTGCGGAGGTTAGCCTCAAACCTGTGATCCTCCTGTCTCAACTTCCCACATACTAAGATTACAGGGATGCACCACCATGCCCGACTGAAGAATAAACTATCAAAATGTTAGAATTTGAACAAAATAA
This sequence comes from Glis glis, assembly GCA_004027185.1. Lineage (NCBI taxonomy): Eukaryota > Metazoa > Chordata > Mammalia > Rodentia > Gliridae > Glis > Glis glis. The sequence goes on along the minus strand of PVJS01044348.1, from coordinate 10,338 downwards.
GGCAGGACCACAAAATACCTGAACATTTCCCAGATATGTGTAGATATGCTTATTTTTTTTTAAAAAGTAGCATGTAAACAACATGTTAGAATGCAATCGTAGGTGATAAATACAGCAGAGACAAATAAATGGCTTTGTTAAGAGGGAAGCAATAGAACTTTAGAGAGAGGTGAGGAACATTACTAAATGTAACTATAAAGATGTTAACGTTGTGTTGTGACAGGTGAGGTTGTGACTGACAGTCAGTAGTGCCACGGTCTCCTTGGGATCTTTGCTACTTGGTCACCAAGCCCCAGACTTTCTGTGGCTTCACCCTCACCCGCGTAGCAGACCTAAGCAAGCATCCCCATCGCGGAGTAGCTTCCGTGTGCATCCTGACTCAGGGACCACTCTCAGTCCACCTGTGACTTCATCCCCTCAGGTGCTGTCGCCCTCTCGTGTTCATCTGGATCTGTTCCTTCCAGTAGAGCAGCCACTTGCCACGTGTGGCTTTGGAGCACTTAAAACGTTATTAGTATGAATTGAGATGTGCTGTAAGGTTTTAAATACACTCCAGATTTTGAAGACTCGGTACAATAAAAAGAATGTAAAAATATCTCATCACTGGTTGGGTGCACTGGTGCACTCCTGTAATCCATTGTACTTGGGAGGCTGCAGACAGGAAGATAATGGGTTCAAGACCAGCCTTAGCAGCTTAGTGAGACTCTGTTTTAAAATAAGAAATAGAAAATCAGGCTAGAAGTGTAGCTTAGAGGTAGAATGCCCCTGGGTTCAATCCCCAATATTGCAAAAAAATAATAAATAAATAAATAACATATATTAATAGCCTTCATAACTTGGTAAAGTTTATGCTCCCCTTGTCTCCTCTGTCTCCATAAATGGCAGCTGCATTCTTTCCATCACTCAAGCCAGAGGGACTGAGGTCATCTTTGTTTTGCCTGTGTTTTCTCACAGCTCACATCAGCAAATCCTGTCGGCTGTGCCGTCAGATATATCTAGCATCACATCTGTATCAGCCTTTTCCTCTAATTTTTGCCTTTTAACCTTTATTTAATTTCCCAAAAAACTATATAGTGGGACCAAGTAGTTTAAGTTGATCATATATTAGTAAACCTCAGAGATTGTTTAGTTTCCTTTGCAGACAAAGAAACTAAGACATAACCCTGCCCAACCCTCCCCCACCCGCCGCCCATCAAGTTATTGTGGGTGTCAGATCTCACAGGGCGCAGATTGGAACCATGGGACAGCGGTGCCACTTCCATTGTCTTTCCGTGTGCCTATAAAGTGGACTCATCTGCCGTGTTCTTTTATAGACCAGTAAAGTGACTGATCTTTTGTCAAATAATTGTGCAGAATCATTTGACACACTTCTCATAAACTACCAAACTGTCTTTCAATTTTTTTAAATTTCCGATTGAGGTACTTGTATTAAGCAGTTATATGAGTTATGATTTGTCATTTCACTTGGTCCTGTCTCTTCAACTTCCAGGACTTCAGGTAACTTAGGGCTCTGCTTTTTATAAAATGAGTTTTGTCTGCCCTAGTGACACAGCAATGTCCTCGATATGTCCTTTATATTTGCTGAAGCATGGTTTTGTACTAACAAAATTTGCTTAAACTTGCAGTGCAACAATCCCAAAACAAAAGAACCCAAGCTGAAAGCTGCGGCCAGGATAGTGCCGGAGTGGGTGGAGTATGATACAGAGATCCGGCGACTCTTAGATCAGCTGGAAAATAAGAAGAAACGTGCAAGTGAGTCATTGCCGCGCAGCGACGTCATCAGCGAGACAAGACAGGCTCATGTCTTAGTGAAGTTATCAAATGGTGGTCAGAATTTCTTTAACAAAGTCTGTGGCATTATTAAGAATTTCATTTTTATGTAGACTGAGCTCTCACATTTAAAACACAGAAAGAGAATCTACTCTCCCGTGGGCATCGCTTCCAACCATATCTTTATATAGATGGTAGTATAACATTAACCTCCTGGCACAGAGGTGAAAAATAAAAGAAATGCAGGCTTAAAGATTACGCTGAATTTCCCAGACGTGAAAATCCAAGGAGGCCCTAAAGTAATAAAAGCCATGCAGAGCTCACTCTAAGTATCACTTATTAATCTTATATTAATTGTGTTTCTGGTTCTAGTATCCTTACTCTTGTAACAGAAAGTGGCTTGAGTTAAATTTGCTTCCATTTCGTATATTTAAAAAGCTGCCTTGACATTTTATCAGCTTACATACACCTTCAGCAAATGTGTGTGTTGAGGAATTTGGTCATTTCATCTTAGGTCACACAAATGGTTACCATACAGTTGTTCATAATAGTCTTATAATTCTTTTGATTTTTGTAAAATGTGTATTAATGTCCCCACTTTCCTGATTTTTAGCAATCTGAGTCCTCTCTCTCCTCTCCTTTCTCTCCTCTCTCCTCCCTCCCTCCCTCCCTCCTTCTCTCTCTCTCTCTCTCTCTCTCTCTCTCTCTCTTTCTCTCTCTTCTTAATCAGTCTAGCTAAAGCTTTATCAATTTTTATTTTATTTTTTGTCACCCCCAGCTCTATTTTTTATTCTTTATTTTAAAAGAGGGTCTCACTAAATTGTGGAGGGCCTCACTAAGTAGCTGAGGCTGGCCACGAATCTGCGATCCTCCTGTCTCAGCCTCCCAAGTACTGGTTTGTCAATTTTTTATTTATTTGTTTATTTTTTTTGGTACTGCGGATTGAACCCAGGGGCATTCTACCTCCAAACTACACCCCCAGCACTATTTTTTATTCAGTATTTTGAAACAGGGTCTCACTAAGTGGCAGAGGGCCTCACTAAGTAGTTGAGGCTAGCCGCAAACCCGGATCCTCCAGTCTCAGCCTCCCAAGTACTAGGATTACAAGCGTGTGCCACCACACCCAGCCTGGTTTGTCAATTTTTAATCTTTACCAAGAACCAACATTCAGTTTTGTTGATTTTCTCTATTGTTTTTCCATTCTCTGCTTTTTTTAATTTATTTTTGTGATGCTGATGATTGAACCCAGGGACTTGTACATGGTAGACAAGCACTCTGTTACTGAGGCATACTCCCTAGCCGTATTTATTTATTTGTAAATACGCTTTTATTGGTGCATTATAATTATGCATCATAGTGAGGTTCAAAGTGATACAAACATGCATGCACACAGCACATGGGGTGTTTCCCTCTGCATCCCACCCTGCTCCCTCCCCCACACCCCGTATGTGATTGATACCATCATATATGAGTATAGCACTCTGTGATCTGTTTCCTTCATTAAGCCTCCTTTCCCTCCTACCCCAATTCCCTTCCATTATTCTACTGGTCTATCTCTTCATTTAACTGAAGTCCCTTTTGTTTCCTATTTCCTCTCTGACATAATTTTGTTCCTCTTTATGGCTGAGTAGAATTCCTTTGTGTATATACCACATTTTCTTTATCCATTCATCTGTTGACAGACACCTAAGTTTGTTCCATAACTTGACTTTTGTAGATTGTGCCGCTATAAACATGGATATGTGTGAATCACTGTAGTATTCTTTAATTCTTTTGGAAAGATTCTGAGGAGTGATATAGCTGGGTCATATGGCGGTTCCGTTCCTAGTCTTTTGAGTATTCTCCATACTAATCTCCGTAGCAGCTATACTAATTTACAACCCCACGAACAATGTATAAGAGTTCCTATTCCTCAACATCCTTTCCAGCATCTGTTATTGCTTGTACTCTTGATGACTGACATTCTAACTGGAGTTAGATGGAATTTCAGTGTAGTTTTTTGTCTTTTTGTTGTTTTTTGTTTGTTTTTGCTTTTGTTTTTGTGGGGGAAGGGTTGGTACTGGGGATTGAAACCAGGGGCATTTTACCATTGAGCTACACTCCCAGCCCTTTTTTATTTTTTATTCTGAAACAAGGTTTCACTAGGTTGTTGAGGGTCTCCATATGCTGCTGAGGCCGGCCTTAAACCTGAGATCCTCCTGTCTTAGCCTCCCAAGTACTGGGGTTATAAGGCCTGCACCACCACTCCTGGCTTCAGTGTAGTTTTGATTTGCATCTCCCTAATTGCTAGTGATGTTGAACTTTTTTTCATTTATTTATTGGCCATTTGTTTCTTTTTTTGAGAAATGTCTATTCAGTTTAGTTGCCCATTTTTTATTTGATTATTTGGTTTTTTAGTGTTGAGTTTTTTGAGTTCCTCATACATTCTAGACATTAGTTCTCTACCAGAGGAGTAGCTGGCAGATTTTCTCTCACTCTGTGGGCTCGCTCTTCAGACTCTTGGTATTTCCTTTGCTGCACAGAAGCTTTTAATCTGATGCCATCCCATTTACTGATTCTCGGTTTTATTTCCTAAGCTTTGGGGGTCTTATCAAGGAAGTCTGTAACAGTGCCTACATGTTGGAGAGTTGATGCTACGTTTTCTTTTAGTAATTGCATAGTTTTTGGTCTAATTTCTAGGTCTTTGACCCATCTTGAGTTGACTCTTGTGCAAGGTGAGAAATCAGAATCCAATTTCATTCTTCTATTTATGGATATCCAATTTTCCCAGCACCATTTGCCGAAAAAGCTTTCTTTTCTGCAGTGTGTTTTTGGCTAAAAACAACTGGCTTTTAAGTGTGAGAATTTGTTTCTGTATCTTCTATTCCAATGGTCTGTGTGTCTGTTTTTGTGCTAATACCATGCTGTTTTTGTTACTGTACCTCTGTAGTATAATTTGAAGTCAGGTATTTTGATGCTTCCAGTATAATTATTATTGCTCAGGACTGCTTTGGCTATTCTGGGTCTTCTGTTTTCCCATATAAACTTTAGGACTTTTTCTAGATCTATGAAGAATGACATTGGTATTTTGTTAGAGATCGCATTGAATATGTAGATCATTTTTGAGAGAATGGCCATTTTTATCATATTTATTCTGCCTATCCGAGACATGAGAGGTCTTTCCCTCTTCTAAGGTCTTCTTCAATTTCCTTCTTTAATGTTCTATAATTTTCATTGTAGAGATCTTTACCTCCGATTCATTCCTAAAGTTTTTGTTGTTGGTTGGTTGGTTGGTTGGTTGGTTTTTAGGCTATTGTGAATGGAATTGTTTCTCCCCAATTTCTTTTTCAATGGATTCATGGTTGGCATATAGAAAAGCTATTGATTTTTGTAAGTTGATTATTTTTTTTTTGCAGTACCGGGGATTGAATGCAGGGGCGTTCTACCTCCGCGCTACACCCCCGGCCCTATTTTTTTATGCTTTATTTTTGAAACCGGGTCTCACGAAGTTGCAGAGGGCCTCACTAGGTAGAGAGAGAGAGAGAAGAGAGAAGAGAGAAAGAGAGAGAGAGAGAGATCGCGCGCGCGCGATCACTGAGGTTGGCCGCGAACCCGGATCCTCCGGTCTCTGCCTCCCAAAGTACTGGGATTACAAGCGTGCGCCACCACGCCCGGCTGTAAGTTGATTTTTTTATCCAGCTACTTTTTCAAATTTGTTTCTCCACCGGGCATGGTGGCGCACACTTGTAATCCCAGTACTTGGGAGGCTGAGACCAGAGGATCCGGGTTCACGGCCAACCTCAGCTACTTAGTAAGGCCCTCTGCAACTTAGTAAGACCCTGTTTCAAAATAAAGAATAAAAAAAATAGGGCTGGGGGTGTAGCTCATAGGTAGAATGCCCCTGGGTTCTATCCCCAGTTCCGCAAAAAAAAAAAAATTGTTTCTCAGCCCCAGTAGGAGTAGTAACAGCGGGCATCATGTCTTGTTCCTGATTTTAAAGGGAAGACTTTCAAGGTTTTTCCCTATTATGATATTAGCTTTGGGTTTATCACATATGCTTTTATGATGTTGAGATAAGTTCTTTCTATCCCTAATTTCTCAATGTTTTCAACATGAATGGATGTTATATTTTTTCAAATCCTTTTTCCATGTCTTGTTTTTGGTACTGAACCCAAGGACATTCTACCCCTGAGTTACACCCCCAGCCTTATTTTATTTTTTATTTTGAAACAGGGTCTCACAAAGTTGTTGAGAGTCTCACCAAGTTGCTGAGACTGGCCTTGAACCTATGCTCCTTTTGTCTCAGCCTCCCAAATACTGGGATTACAGGTGTGCCCTTGTGGTTTTGAATGAGAATTGCTAGTATTGTTTTAAGAAATTTGGCATCTATATTCATGAAGGATACTGGTCTATAATTTTCTTTCTTTGAGGCATCTTTGTTCAGTTTTGGTATCAAGGTGATAATGGCTTTGTAGAATGAGTTTAGAAGTATTCCACCTCTTTCTATTTCATGGAATAATTTGAGGAACACTGGGCTTAGTTCTTTAAAGGTCTTGTAGAATTCAGTTGGGAATCATCTGGTCTTGGACTTTTCTTTGTTGGAAGACTGTTTATCACTGTTTCAGTCTCTTTGCTTGTTATTGGTCTGTTTAGGTTTCCTATATCCTCTTGGTTCAATTTAGGTAGGTTGTATATATCTAGAAATTTGTTGATTTCTTCAAGGGTTTCCAGTTTTTTGTAGTTTTAAGTTTTTAAAATACTTTCTAATGATCCTCTTGATTTCCATGCTATCTATGGCAATATATTTTTTCATATATTATTTTACTGATGTGGTCAGTTCTTTATTTTGGTTAGATTGGCTAAGGGTTTATCAGTCTTGTTTATCTTCTCAAAAACCCAAGTTTGGGGGGAGGTTGTTTGTTTTGTTTTTTGATCATTTGTATTGTCTTTCTATTCTCTATTCCATTGATTTCTGCTCTGATTTTAGTTATTTCCAGCTTTCTACTGGCTTTAAAGTTAGTTTGGTCCTATTTTTTATGGCCTTGAGATGCCTCATTGGGTTGTTTATTTGGAGTCTTTCTGGTTTTTTGTTTGTTCATTTGTTTTAATGTGGGCACTCAGTGCTATAAACTTTCCTCTTAAAATAGCCTTCATAGTGTCCCAGAGATTTTGATAAGTTGTATGTCTATTTTTATTTGATTCTAGGAATTTTTAAATTTCTTCCCTTATTTCTTCTATGATCCAGTCCTCATTCAAAAGTGTATCACAAGCTGGGCGTGGTGGCGCACACCTGTAATCCCAGTATTTGGGAGACTGAAACAGGAAGATTACAGGTTCACGGCCAGCCTCAGCTACTTAGTGAGGCCCTCTGCAACTTAGTGAGACCCTGTTTCAAAATGAAGAATAAAAAATAGGGCTGGGGGTGCAGCTCAGAGGTAGAATGCCCCTGGGTTCAATCCCAAGTACTGCAAAAAAAAGTGTACCATTCAATCTGCATGTATTTATGTAATTCCTCTGGACGTTTTTATTGATTTCTACTTTCAGTCCATTATGATGAGAAATGCAAGGAATTATATCATTTTTTTAAATTAGTTGATACTTGCTTTGTAACCTAGAATATGCTTTATTTTGGAGAAGCTTCCATGAACAGCTGAGAAGAATTCAGCTCTTGTTGGATGAAATAGTCTGTAAATATCTTTTAGGTCCATGTGGTTTCTAATATTCTTTAAGTCTAAAGAGTCTTTACTGATCTTTTGTCTGGGTGGCCATCTATTGGTGGGAGAGGTATGTTGAAGTCTCCCAGTATTATTGTATTGGGGTCTATCTGAGACTTAATGTCAAGTAGCATTTGTTTTATGTAAGTAGGTATGCTGATGTTTGGGACATAAATGTTTACTATAATTATATCTTCTTGTTAGGTTGTTCTCTTTATCAGTATAAAGTGACCCTCTTTGTCTCTTCTGATAAACTGCTTAAAATCTGCTTTGTCAGGTATGAGGGTAGGTACTCCTGCTTACTTTCAGTCTACATTTTCATGGACTATCTTTTTCTATCCTTTCACCTTTAGTCTATGAATATATTTGCTTATAAGGTGAGTTTCTTGCAAGCAGCTTATAGTTGGATTTTGATTTTTAATCCACTTTGCCAGTCTATGTCTTTTAATTGAGGACCATTTACATTCAGTGTTACTTTAGAGAGGTGATTTTTATTTCCTGTCATTTTGAGTTATATTTTCTAGTCAATATTGTATTAATTCTCTTTTACATAGTTGCTCATCAAATGGATTTTGTCCCTTCTCTGTCTATGCAGTTTGTTTATTTCTTCTATGTGTGTTTTTAAAAAGTATCTTCTCGAAGCCGGGCGTGGTGGCACACGCTTGTAATCCTAATACTTGAGAGGCGGAGACCAGAGGATCCGGGTTCACGGCCAGCCTCAGCTACTTAGTGAGGCCCTTCGCAACTTAGTGAGACCCGGTTTCAAAATAAAGAATAAAAAATAGGGCCAGGGGTGTAGCTCGGATGTAGAACACCCCTGGGTTCAATCCCCAGTACCACAAAAAAAAAAAAAAGTATCTTCTCTAGTACTGGCTTAATAGTCATATTTTTTGTTTTTTTTTTTGCAGTACCGGGGATTGAACCCAGGGGCATTTTACCTCCAAGCTCCACCCCCAGCCCGATTTTTTATTCTTAATTTTGAAACAGGGTCTCACTAAGTTGCACAGGGCCTAAGTAGCTGAGGCTGGCCATGAACCCGGACCCTCCAGTCTCAGCCTCCAGAGTACTGGGATTACAAGTATGCACCACCATGCCCAGCCATGAATTCTTTTAGTTTCTGCTTATCTTGGATGATTTTTATTTCTCTGTCAGTTTTTTTTTTTCTTTTGAGGTACCAGGGATTGAACCCAGGGGCATTCTACCTCCACGCTACACCCCCGGCCCTATATTTTATACTTTATTTTGAAACCGGGTCTCACGAAGTTGCGGAGGGCCTCACTAAGGAGAGAAAGAGAGAGAGTGAGAGAGCTGAGGCTGGCCGCGAACCCGGATCCTCCGGTCTCCACCTCCCAAAGTACTGGGATTACAAGCGTGCGCCACCACGCCCGGCCGGACTTCTCTGTCAGTTTTGAAAGATAGTTTTGCTGGATATAGCAATCTTGGTTGGAAGTTATAACTTTCAAACAGTACCTCATTCCAAGTCCTCCTGGCTTTCAGAATTTGTGTTGAAGAAATCCCAGTAGCACAGTGAAAAAAATTCCAAGGCCAAAGAGAGACCTGAGCCTTTAAACATACAAGCAGACAAAGCTTAGGTGAAAGTAGAGGAAAATTTGTAGATTTTACATTAAAATAAAGAGAAACTTATATTAAAATAAAGAGAAAAGATGGTGGATTGGAGGAACCCTTCTTTTTTCTGTTATCGCTTTCTCGAATTCTAACTAATTGGCTTTTTTTTTTACGTCTTAGATTAATGTTACGTATTTTATCCATTTTTTCTGGTAGAAAACATAACGTAAAATTATCATCTTAACCAAACTTCTACATCCAATAAACAATAGCAGCAGCTCCCGCCCCCCCCCCCCAGTCTCCGGGTAACCACCACTCTGCTTTCTGACTCGATGAATGTGACTACTCCACATATAAATGGAATCGCGCAGTATGTGTCCTTTTGTGATTTATTTCATTTAGCACAGTGTCCTCAAGTTTCATTCATATTGTAAAATGTGACAGTATTTCCTTCTTTTCTGATGAATTTATTTTTTCCTCTGGTTCTGGGGGGTTGAACCTATAATCTCACACAAGCTAGGCTTGCACTCTCCTACTGAGCTGCGTCTCCAGCCCTTCCGTTTTAAAAGGTTGAATAATATTCCACTGTATGTGTATGTCACATTTTGTGTATCCATTCAGCCATCAATAGACATTTGTGTTGCTTCTGACTCTTAGCTATTGTGCATAATGCTGCAGAGGACATGAACGTGCAAATATCTCTTTAAGACTCTGCTTTCAATTTCTTTTGAGATCTACTCAGAAACAGGATTGCTGACTCTTACGGTAATTCTATTTTTAAATTTTCCATAGTGGTTGCAACATTTTATGATCCTACCAATAGTGCACAAGTGTTCCAGTTTCTCTACATCCTCACCAATACTTGTTGTTTTCTGAGTTTGTTGTTGTTATTATTGTCGTTGCCTTCCTAATGGGTCTGTGGTGAAAATCTCATTCAGTTTTGATTTTGTACTTCTCTGATGATTAGTGGTGTTGAACATCTTTTCATATCTTTGTTGGACATTTGTATATCATCTTTTGTGTGTATGTGTGTGTGGTACTGGGATCAAACCCAGGGGCGCTATACCACAGAGCCGCATCCCCAGCCCTTTTTATTTTTTTGTTTTGAGACAGGGTCTAGCTTAGTTGCCCAGGCTAGCCTCAAATATATGATCTTCCCACCTGTCTTCTGAGTTGCTGGTATTACAGGCATGAGCCACCACATCCAGTTTATGTATCATCTTTGAAGAAATGTCAATTAAAATTTTTGCCCATTTTTTAATCAGTTATTTGTTGTTGGGTTTTTTTTTTTTTTTTTTCGGTGCCGGGG
>PVJS01044347.1:0-16684 GCA_004027185.1 Glis glis | reverse complement strand
AGGAAGGGGTGCTGCAAGCCAAAGAATGCTGGTGGCCTCTAGAAGCTGATCAAGAAAGCAAATCCTCCTCTAGAGGCTCTAGAAGGAACAGCTCTGCCAGTACCTTCATTTTAGCCCCTTAAAACCTATATCCACATTCTGACCTCCAGAATGATAAGATGATAACTTTGTGTTGTTCGAAGCTAAATTTGTGGCTATTTATTCCATAGCAATAGGAAGTTAATAAAATAGGCAAGTCCCAGTCTTGGAGATCCAAACTGGTACCCCTTAGAGTGCCCTTGGGGCCCACAAGAAGGGTCAGAAGGCTGGACCAAGTGTGGCGATCCCAAGATGAGGCTGGGGGCAGGGAAACGCTGGGAGCTAAAAGGAAGGGAAGGATCTGGAAGGTCATGAGACCCCGCAGGATCTCTGGCGAGTGACCAGTTGGGAGGAGAAGGAACGGTTCCACCAACAGTGGCAAAGTGTTTTGAGATGGAAAGAATGGAAGGATCGTGGATTCCATTCAATAAGAGGAAGATGGGAAGGGGAGCTAGCATGGGCGACGGTCTGCGGGACTGCAGGACTCAGTGATCAGGTGGGGACAGAATCAATAGCGGGCTTAGTTTTATTGACATTGAACTTGGAGCACTGATAGGAGAGTCAAGTTCTGGGATTTGGGAAAACATGGGGCTAGATTGACAGATAATAATTGGGTTAATAGAATGAATAATAGATGAGGAGTTGGTGCTGCAGATGTGCCTCTGGGAGATAAAACAAAGTGGAAGCTGTAGCAATGAACAGAAAAGATTTCTCTGAGACAGCCTAACAACAGCAGGGAAGAGGGGAGCTAAATTATCACTTGTTGAATGCCTACTCGGACCAGACATCAGAGTACTTCTTGTTTTTTAATATATATATATATGTTAGCAATTTTAGTCCTTGAGACAGCTTTCCATATTGTCTCTTTATTATAATGATGTTGGTATAGATTTTAAAGATGATAAATATAGAACCAGAGAGGTTAAATAGCTTGTCCACATGGAATCATACAGAAAGTGGCCCTTTATATCACATGCAGTTGGGAGAAGGGTAGTTGCTCCTCTAGGTGAGGAGAGTGGACAGAGAAGGAGGAGAGTCTGCATGGAGCAGGGTCACTGAAACCAAGAAGGAGGAAGGATCTACAGTGTCAAACAGTTGCTGTGGAAGTCTGGCCAATCAGAATTCAGAGTCCTGCCTGGCCCTTTGTTAGAATGCAGGGTGTGGTGGTGCATGACTGGAATCCCAGTACCTGGGAGGCTGAGGTAGGAGGATGGTAGATTTGAGGTCAGCCTCAGCAACTTAGTGAGGCCCTTAGCAAGTTATCTAGACTTTGTTTTAGAATAAAAAATAAAATAGGGATGGGGGTGTGGCTTGGAAGCAGAATGCCCCTGAATTCAATCCCCAGCGCACACACACACACACACACACACACACACACACCTCCCCCCCAAAAGACACCCCAAACCCCAAACAAAAACAAAAAGAAACCAAAATCAAAACAAACAACAACAACAATAACAATGACAAAACAAAAGAACCCAGGTCTGGGCTGCTGTATATTAGGTGATATATTTTTGAGATACGTTTCATCGTTGACTGCCTCTAGTTATATGATGGATTCTAATGAAGTGTATGGGTATAAGCGAGAGAGGGAGAGAAAGAGAGAGAACAGATATAGATACATAGAGACAGAGACAGAGACACACAGGCAGAGAAATCATAGATCACTATTCTCTCAAGACACAATTAGTCTCCACAACTAGAAAGTAAGGTTCCAGAAGATACTTTGTTATTTTTAAGATGCTAGACCTTCCCAGAAGTATTGGATGTAATTTTAGTGACAGCCATTGTGGGAAGTATTTGACTTTTGGCTTGGAAGTTTCATGGTCCAGATGAATCAATAATACATGACACATCTTTTATATTCCCCCCAATCATGTCTATAAAAGGCGCTCTTGAAAATGGCCCACCCACGTTCCAGGCAGAATCAGATGGTCTATTAATTCAGATTTGCATTAAAACTCACCTCTCTTGCTTTAGCTGCTCAGGATGCAGGGTGCATGCAGTTATTAAAATGAACACTTAAAGTGACCACAGCCCTGTAGCTGACGCTCCATATGGCATCAGAGCGGAGACCCTCGACATGTGCACTTTTGTCTTTGGTCATTTCAGACTGAAAATACAATTAGACTTGGCTGTCAGACAGATGAAATCTGTCATATTTCCCCTATAGGACCTGCACTTGGTCCAGATCAATAAATACAAAACCACTTGCACATAAATTGCAAACTAGGCTTGCAGCTTCAATACATGTGGGCTTAAATTCACTTGTATCTGGCATGCACTGCTTCCTGACCAAACAGTCTGCTTCTGTGATTAGTGCAATTTCATGGCTGGACCAGAAAAACAAGGCTGGAAACCATCACTATAAAGCAGCAGATGGCTCTGCCACACCTTCCCTGTAAGGGTAGCTCCCCTAGAAAATGGGGTTTGAGCCGCTTGCTGTAGAGAATGGAACTTTAAAATTGGGATGAGTTCAAGTCATTTCCTGAGTATAGCTCCATAAAGCTGTTGTTATTTTTTTTTTCCTATTCCTTCTCGAGATTTCAAACTGAATTTGTAATAAGCTTTGTCTGGACACGAATTGTCACAGGAAAGAGATGTGATTTATATACAGAGATACGAGTTTCTCTGTCTCTGCTTCACAGAGCCAGCTTTTGCTTGGTGAGACATACATGTTGGACTGGCTTCGTGAAGAACAAAGCAAAGCATGCTTCCGTTTTCTCCAGAGATCATTAACCAAGATGACATTTATTTGGGAATGAGGTAAATGCTAACACCTATTTCCTTCACCCCTAGTCTAACTTAGAGGCCCAATTTCACACAAAGAGATTTTTTTTTCCTAGTGTGACATCGAATTAGGCTGTAGAATTTGCTGCTGTAGGATATTAAGTGAGGCAATTAACCTAGACTATTTAGAGGTAGGAATTAGACATTTGCTGTATCTGAATAAGAAGAACATCTCTATTTTCGGGAGCTGCTGTGGAAGAGAAACCCCCAGACTTCCAAATATGGTGCCTGCTAAGCAAAGTGATTACAAAAGCAGGTCAAGAAAAAAAAAATCCCCTGTAACACACAATATAAAAAGACATGTCAAGTAGGTGGTATAACTTCCTCAAAAGCCACTTCTGTTAGAGTTAGAATGTGTTATGAAGATAGCTAAATCCAACTAGCCGAGTGCCCTTTCTTGTCTTACCCTGACCGTTCTTTGTTAGGAAATTCAAGGAGGCCAAGTAACACTGTCTGATGTTATCTACTTTGGGGTGCTCGCATTATAAAAGAGGCATCTTATGGGTGGTCAATGGGTGTGCATCCTTTTAAGGTTAAAGTTAATAATTCAAAATGGGTGGGACAAACAATATATAGTGTGTTTGCAAGGCATGTACTTAGGAAATTATATTGGTCCTGAATTCATGCTAGATTTAGATTTGTGTGTGGGTGTGTGTGTGGGGGGGGTACTGGGGTTGAACCCAGAGACATCTACTGCCAAGCTATACCTCAAGCCCTTTCTATTTTTTTTATTTTGAAACAGGGTCTCACTAGGTTGCTGAGAGTCTTGCTACTTGCTGAGGCTGTCCTCGAACCTGCAAACCTCCTGTCTCAGCCTCCCAAATACTGGGATTACAGGCATGCACTACCACACCTGGCTTAACTTTAGATGTTTGTAATACTAATAAATAAACTCTGACCAAGGTTTGGACTGATCTAGACGAAGGATCACAGTCCTTCAGAAGTTGTAGGAGAGTGAAGGGCCCTGCTGGGATGGTCCATGGATAGGACAAGAACCAAGAAGAAACTGCAGCCTTAAAAAAAAACAATGTTATTTCCTATTCTTTTGGTAGAAAAATGTGAAAGTATACGTGAAATGTACTTAATACTTCTTATATATTCTTTTTTTTTTCGGTACTGGGGATTGAACCCAGCGGCATTCTACCTCCGAGCTACACCCCCAGCCCTATTTTTTATTCTTTATTTTGAAACAGGGTCTCACTAAGTTGCGGAGGGCCTCACTAAGTAGCTGAAGCTGGCCGCGAACCTGGATCCTCCGGTCTCAGCCTCCCAAGTACTAGGATTACAAGTGTGCGCCACCACGCCCGGCTTTACTTCTTATATATTCTATCTAGCTGTCTGTCTACCTGTCCATCCATCTATCTGTCTGGTGCTGTGCTGGATGTTAGAATAATTATAAGGGAAATAGTAGTCACAGTGTCTTCCCTCAAGTGGTTTACCAGCTAAACTATCCAGTGCATGACCATTCATTATCAGCCTCTGCTTTCTGTGGGGTTTCTTTTGGTTTCGATAAGAATCCACTCATTTTTCTTCTGGTCTTCATCGTGAAAACATGTCCTCCTTGCCTCTTTTTCTTTGGCTACTGTGATATTGTTTTCTTTTCTCTTTTTGCAGTACTGGGAATCAAAGCCAGGGCTAGGCAAAAACCTACGTCATTTTCTTTCATTGTCATTTTTTTTTTCTTAACTGTTTAGGTTTTTATTCTCGATCACACCTCCTTCTCATTCTCTTTGTGAGTTCGACTGTTGTTTCCTGAGTTTTGCTCCCAGATTTCTACTCTATGGGCTCATTGCTGGGAGGAGCTAATTTTCCTTGGAAAAAAAAAAGGGAGCATAAAACCTCCACTGTCCTGAACTGATTGATTGGGAAGAACTTTGAATGCAAGAGGATGTGACATTTATGAGGGATGTGTGTGCTTCTTGTGGAAGAAACAGAAACCACAATAACATCAGAAAGCAAGGACTATGTTGGGTGTTCCTCTAATTTGATAATTATGGTATTGCAATGGAAATATCCTGTTGGAGCTGAAGAGCCCTCCTAAAAAATGTTATGGCCACAAAATCTGGGAACTCATGAACATTTATAAATAGGAAAGAGAGATGTTGATGAAATGACACATGGCAGAGAAAATAGAATCTTAGACAAAACAATAAATGATGCATTAAACTCTTGAAATGGAAGTTCTATCATATTCCTCACTGAGCTGTAAGCATATGCCCATAAGCTCAGTAATAAATGAGATGGTTTCTGGTATGCAGGAGCACAGGCATGCCTTATAAGGTAGCTACAGAATGAATAAGTTAAGGCAGAGATTAGGTGGTAACCAGTTTATTTGTTCTACCAGTTTGATTTTTATTTTGTTGACATCATTTTACCTGTTTTCTCCATTTTGAGCTTTCAGAGTATACACTGCTCTGAGTTCCAAGATGTTTGATAGCGGAAAGTTGGTGGTGAGTTTTGCACAAAGAATAGAGGTTGGCAAAACTGAAATCTCATAACAAACCTATATCATCCCTACAACTTCAGCAGATATTTAATAGCCATTCCCTATTGAAGCATACAATGATGTGCACAGGCAAGAGGAGCTGAGCAGACAATAGCCCCTGCAGCGTCTCTCTAACATGTCTCGCTGGAACCTCACTCTTGCATCATCCTCTCTGAGACCACAATTTCCCTGGATTTGGCTTCCAAGGAAGTGGACTGGCCTTGCCAAGCCATGAGACTTTAAAGATTATAAAGCCTAATGGGCGTAGTGGCACACACCTGTGATCCCAGTTCTTAGGGGGTTGAGACAGAAGATCGCAGGCTCAAAACCAGCTTCAGTCATTCAGCGAGACTCTCAGCAACCTAGCAAGGATGTTTCAAAATAAAAGATAAAAAGGGCTGGGGAAGTAGCTTGGATGTAGGATGCCCCTGAGTTCAATCCCCAGTACCACAGGGGAAAAATATAATATGAAGCTTAAGATTCAGACATTTCCTCCATGCTCAAGTACTTAGAAAGGGGGAACCATGAGACCGACTTTTCATGCCTGTAAAATATAACAGGCGTTAACGCTCATGGGCAGAGGAGAGACTTGGGCTGCACACTTGGTTCACAGGAGTCGGACACCACACCTTTTGGTTGTGTCTTTTGTTAATGGAGAGGCAGAGACTCGCTAAATGCACCCATGGGAGGAGGCCGTGATTACCACCCACCGGCCTCATCTAGAAGTCAAGATATAAAAGTGGGTGCTTAGGAGACTCAGCAGGTCTGATTAATACCCTCTAGGCAGTACTTAGGAGGCATTTTTTGGCCCATCAAATGGCTAATAATAAAGTACAGTGGTGCAATTTGTGTTTTACTGCAGGCCAATTAAAAAGGGGGGGAGAGCGGTAAGTAAAATGACATGTCCTTGCAAAGCAGAAACAACAGTAATAGCAGCAGGAGGGGGAAAAGATGCGGGAAAGGAATGAGGCAGCCACTGAGAGCATTTAAAAGGGTCAGGCATCGCGTGTCTCGTGGCCCGCCCCCTGCCAGCAGCTTCCCTTCTCCTGCCGAAGATTCTCAGGGCAGTGGCTATTTTCAAAGGGGACTCATCTGTGTGGTAACTTATGCTCATCCAAACAGGGATTGATGAGTTTAAAATCAAATAGTATTTTTAAAAAGAGCTGTTTGAAGAGTGGTTCCCGACATTCTGATGAGGATTCTCTAAGGCTTGCATTCTCGGGTTTTGTGATTTAGTCTTCCCTCCCATATCTCTTTCTATTCTGCCTATTAAAAGCCAGGAAAAAGGCTTTGGGAAAACGTTGTTTGATTATTATTTTTTCCCCAGTTTTCATCAAAGGCAAGTGCGTGAGCATGGGCATATGAAAACGCACCCTTTTGGTGATGTTCGGATGTACTAATCATTCCATGAGATTCTTTTGGGAGAACCATCTTCTTGCCAGACTATTTCTTAAACTTGCTATTATTTTCTTGGAGCACCTGGGATTGCTAGAGAATAGGAATAAGAAGACAGAGATGGAGAGAGGGAGGAGAGAAGCACAAAAAGGTGGTCTAGGGAAATAAATCAGAGATGACCTTATACAGGGAAGGCAGAGAGAGGAAGGGGGAAAGGCAGATTCGGGAATCATTGTGAAGTGTTAGTAATTTGAACAACTAAAAATAACATCTTACTACTCAAAACAAATGGTAGGAAGTAAATTCAATAGTGCTGGCTGCCTTTGGGGAGCGGAGAAGAAAACTAGAGAGCGTAGGTACTTCAAAGTTTGTGCATATCCAAATGTATTTGGCCACGTAGACATGATGATTGATCCTGAGAGAGTAAAAAAAAAAAAAAAAAAAAAAAGTAGAAGCAATTTTTCTAGGTAAGTTTAGGTCCCAAATCCTATTACTAAGAAAATAAAAAAGGCACACCGGAGGCAGCAATATCGGTGAAATATCAATTCCCAGCTGGCTAAATTGATAAAATCTCCTGAATATTTTCTCGCCCATCTTTTCCCATCCCTTCTCTCTCTACAGATTCTATTTTTTTTTCGGTACTGGGGATTGAACCCAGGGGCTTTCTACCTCCAAGCTATACCCCTAGCCCTATTTTTTTATTCTTTATTTTGAAACAGGGTCTCACTAAGTTGCGGAGGGCCTCACTAAGTAGCTGAGGTTGGCCACGAATCTGCGATCCTCCTGTCTCAGCCTCCCAAGTACTGGGATTACAAGCATGTGCCACCATGCCTGGCTTCCTGCTTTCTATTCTTACTTCACTTTTGAAAAAGGCAAGTATTTTATTTATTTATTTATTTATCTATTTATTTATTTATATAATATTTTTGGTACTGGGAATTGAACCTAGGGGCATTCTACCTTTGAGCTATACCCCCAGCACTTTTTATTTTTTTATTTTGAAACAGGGTCTTGCTAAATTGCTGAGGCTGTCCTCGAACCTGCAATCCTCCCGTCTTAGCCTCCCAAGTAAGCTTTATCTTTTTTCCTCATGAAACTACAACTCACCAGATATCAGCCCTTTCTGTTCCTGCCTCAATGATCTCCCTCCCGCAGCACACAGGGAGTCGGGGAGGATGGTGTTTGTCTCACCTGTGTTTCTGAGTTGACCCCTGGCAGTTCTTTAACTGAGTCCTGCCCAACCCTTGGGTTCTTCTGGGTTAAAAAATGTAGCCATGTGAACAGTGAGCGGTGGTGAGCATTAGCTCCCTTCACAACCTTGATCCCAGGTTACAATAAAAGTGGATCTCAGAACTAATTCTATCACATATGTGGACATTGGATAGATAAACAATCATTAGCAAAACAATACATTTAACCTGTTCTATACATTCACTGAAGTCCTGTCATTTTTTCCCTTGGCCATCCCAACCATACCTTCAATAAAAGGTTCATGTGAGGCAAATTCTACAGCTCAGGAAAGATTCCCTGACCTTCATAGTTGACAATAGTCAACTGGAAGTCTTTAAAATGGTGGCTAGATACAGACCTGTTAGGGATCGAGACCCATGGAACACCCACAAAACTACAGGCCTCTCTAAATACTTTTTACCCTGTTCATACAAGGGGAGGAAGCATCTCTGAAACATTTTAGCAAATTCACAGGTCTTGAATTCCACAAATTTCACCAGTGATTGCCCATTTCTAATATCCATTATGCTCATTAACACCCCATTAGTTTCCCCTATGAAAACCCATTTCTGAAATTCAATATGCTAATTAGCAAAACCTTTCTTGTTGATTAGGGATGCGGATTACAGAAGAGCTTTTAGTGATCGCCTCTGGATTGTGGCCTCTTTGATAAAATGCTAGCTGACCACCCCAGGTGTGGATTTCTGATTAGAACAATTGTCTCCTCTGAAGGTGTAGTCTAAACTATAAAGAAAAAGAAAAACACAACTACATAATATATGTCACACTGTACTTGCCACTTAGTAAATTACAGATACCGCAGCCCATGTGAATACAAATCTATATACTGCAAGTTTAAATTGCCATAAAGTATTAATTGTGTATGTGTCATAATAATTAACTTCCTTTTGTTGGACATTTAGGTTGTTTCTAGCTTTTTGCTGAAATAATTAACCACACTAACATTCTTATTTTTATCCAGCTGTTTGGTTCCTTTCTTAAAATGAATTCATAGAAATGGAATTGCTGGATCCAAGTCACGCATGTTTAAATTTTAATACTTGTTGATAACTGATTTCCCAAAGAGTTCTCCTGATTTAGACCGAGGGCATGTGAGATGTGTGTTTTCTCGTACGCCTGCCAATATGTAGCATTGCCAATATGTAACTTTGCCAGTCTCTAGGTAATCTCACTCAGTCTCGGGGTCTTAAATTCTGCTTAAAATCTGCTGACGATCCCCTAGATGTATGCCTCCAGCTCAGACACAGAAGAAAGCTGTGGAACTTTGCTTGGCAGCTCGAGCTGATCATTTGACAACTCAACCTGGATTCCTAGTAGGTATCTTAAAGCAAATGTGTGTAAAATGAAGGCTCTCGATCTTTCCCCCCAGCTCTCTCACCCCCAAATCCGCTTCACTTGAATCCTTCCTTTCACAATTACTGGCGACTCTGTTTTTCCAGTGGCTCAGGCCAAAGTCCTTGAGGCCATCTTTGACTGTTCTCTTTCTCTCAGGTGTCACATCCAATCCTCTGCAACCACATGGCCTAAGTCACATCATCTCTCACCTGGATTATTGGAGTAGTCCCCTCATAGGCTGTCCTATTTCCAGAAATCTATTCTCAACAGGGAAGCCAGAGGGAGTATAATAATTTGTAAGATAATATCACTCTGTACTCAAAACCCTCCAAAGCCACCTGTGTTAGTTTCTGTCACTATAACAAACACCTGAGATAATCAATTTATAAAGAGGAAAGGTTTCCTTTCACTTACAGCTATGGGGGTTCTCGTCCATGATTGGTTGGCTCTATTGCTTTGGGATTGAGCAAGGCAGCCCATCATGGCAGGAGGGTGTGATGGAGCAAATCTGCTCACCCTATTGCCAGGGGAGGCTTCCCATACATACGAGGATCAGAGTGGAAATAGGTCAGGCTTGGGGGATGGTCACCTAGGGCCATCAGGGCCACTGCAAGAATCCAGGCTTTTACTCTGAGATGGCATGGTGCTAGAGTTGGGAACTCGAATGTCCTCTCCAAGGTCCACCTGTGCCACCCTCCAGCATTCCCTATCATGAACAAGACTGACAATAGAAAATAGACTTGCAATATGTGTTTCAGAAAAAGGAAGGTTAATAGCCCTAATACACAAAGAGTGCTTACAAATCAAGAAGAAAGATGAACACTATGATAGAAAAACAAATAAAGGAGAAGAACTGGTCAGTCACAAAACAAGAAACCATAGAAGTATCTGGAAAATGTTTACCATCACGTCATTTTTTTCTTAAATGTGCCTTCTTTAAATCAGAGAGAATTTTCATTTCCTCTTGCTTCAATTTCATCTTTCTGAATTTAATTTCTAAGAAACTCTCTTATTTTCTCTAACAACCACAGTGTATTTCCAGCTGTTTTTCCTTTAGCAAATAGAGCTCCATATCCTGTCTCCCTCAGTTTTACAATCACTTCCTTCTCCTTCTCCCTCTTTACCCTCCCAAATACTCTATTATCGTGGGCCAATCTCCTCAGAGCTATACTGCTGGGCATGATATTTCCTTCTCTATCTAGAAAGAATTGCAATGTGAGGACCAAAGCCATGCTTATATATTTAGTAGCAGTCCTATTACAAATATTTTGAATCACATGAAATGTGCAGATTTGCTATTTCCACAGCGATAAAGACCTGCTTGACTTGCATAGCATTTAATGAGCAGACGTGCCAGGAATGTGGATTGACAATATTTGGCTGTAGAGTTTCCTGAGCTTGTTTTGTGCAGAGTTTGTAAACTTATGCTCTGAAATTATTGTTCTTTTGTGCATGCCAAGTGCAGTGCTCTTGTCTCATGTAGAAACGAGTGTTGTGCCTTTTCCAGAACTAAGTATCTGCAAAGACAAGGAGAGATGAGGTAGGAGAGAACTAGGACATGTGGAAGTGGAACTGTGTAGCAAGTGGAATGAGCAGATGACTAAAACCAAAGATGTTTTTGAGGCTTTGATAATGAGAGAATCCTCTGGCGGACCCCTACTCTCTGACTGGAATCCCCGAAACGTTCCTGGAAGAAGAGTGTAATGAGCAGCATAGTGCCCCCACCTGGAAACATGTCCATTTCTGTTTCAGTGTTCTCACTGCTGTGATCCAAAACACCTGACCACCACACAACTTAGAGGACGGAAGATCTATTTGCTCACAGTCTGGAGATTTCAGGGGTTCAGCTCATGTCAGATTAGGTACATCTGTGGAGCTCAGGGCATGTAAGGAGACTCAAAGACACAAGCACAGTCCCCAAGACCACACTCTCAGGGTCCCGCCTCCTCCAGCCACACCCTGCCTGTGTAGGTTACCATCTAGTAAATCCATTGCAATGGATTTATCCATTGATGAGATTAGAACCCTTGTGACTTAATTATATCAATTCTGAACATTAATACATGAGCTCTTCAGGGGATGTTCCATATCCAAACCATGATGGTATCTGATCCCTAAAACAAGTGAATATGTTATTTTACAGGGCAAAGGAACTTTGTTGATGTGATTAAGTTCAGGATATTCAGACAGGAGAATGTATCCCTGTGGGTCCACTTTATCCCAATCACAAGGGTCCTGATAAGTGGAAGGAGGGGCAGAATCAGAGGCAGAGGATGACGGATGTGATTACTGGCTGGGGTCATGGGCCAAGGTATGCAGGTGGCCTCTAGAAGCGGAAGCTGGAAAGGCCAGGGGACAGATTCTGCTGGAGAGCCTCTCAGACCCTAATGAAGGAACGCAGCCCAGCACACAGCTTGGCTGTAGCTGCCTGAGACTGATTTCAGACTTCTGACCCCTGGAACAATAAGATAATAAATGAGTGTGGCTTTCAGCTGCCCAAGTGGTGGTAATTTGCTACCATGGGAGGAGGCAATCAGTACCTGGAGCCGAGTCTTGTTTAGCTACTCCACTGCCATGGCTCATTTCTAATAGTCACCGGGTTATCAGCAGGTAGGATGCTCAGGGAGCAGGGTCCCTCTCAGGTGTGCCTGGCGTTCCTGACTGCACTCTGACATCCACAGCTGTACGGTAGAAGCACCTGCAGAGCTCTCTAAAACCACACAGGCTCAGCTCTGCCCTGCGCTTATTGCATTTTATTCTCCAGCATTGGGGATCTAGTCTTGAATATTTTATTCTTAGGTACCAGAGGTGATGGTGCGACTAGGAAACATGGTCCCTGGCAGATGACTGACTCGCTGCAGCTGCTGGTGTCCAAACTATCTTATCTGCAGAGGGGCCTCACAGAAGGGTGTTCTGCAGCTGAGCAGGGAATCTGTCGTCCTCCCCCTCCTCCTCCACACAGCAGCCCAGGTGAACAAGCTCAGGGACTTCACCAGAAGGATTCCAAGGAGCACACTAAGAGGAAGCGCCCTCTGAAAGATTCAAGGATGAAGCTCATTTTTCATCTGGGGTGCCTGTCTCTGCATTATGTATTTCATTCCCTCTCCCCTTTCTAAATTAGAATAGAAGAAAAGAAAGTGTGTGTATAAGGAAAATTACTTGCTGGGTGTGGTGGCACACACTCATTTTTTTTTTGTGTGGTACTGGAGATGGAACCCAGGGGCATTCTACCTGCAAGCTATACCCCCAGGCCTATTTTATTCTTTATTTTGAAACAGGGTCTCACTACATTGCGGAGCGCCTCACAAATTGCTGAGGCTGTCCGCGAGCCTGCCATTCTCCTTTCTCAGCCTCCCAAGTACTGGGATTACAAACATGCACTACCACGCCTGGTCCACACACTTGTAATCCCAGTACTTGGGAGGCTGAGACAGGAGCATCACAGGTTCATGGCCAGCCTCAGCAATTTAACAAGACTCTCAGCAATCTAGTGAGACCCTGCTTCAAAACAAAAAGTAAAAAGAGCTGACGGTGTAGCTCAGAGAATGTCCCTGGGTTCAATCCTCAGTACCACATGAAAGAAAGAAAGAAAGAAAGAAATAAAGAAAGAAAGAAAGAAAGAAAGAGAGAAAGAAAGAAGAAAGAAAGAAAGAAAGAAAAAGAAAGAAAGAAAGAAAGAAAGAAAACGAGAGAGAGAGAAGAAAGAAAGGAAGAAAGAAAGAGAGAAAGAAAGAAAGAAAAGAAAGAAAGAAAGAAAGAAAGAAAGAAAAGAAAGAAGGGAGGGAGCAAGGGGAAGGAAGGAAGGAACTTTGAAGAAAAAACTCTACTGCTATTGTTCATTCTGAAAGGAGTAGGAATTCTCTTTGGAGTTGTAGGTAGACACAGTTCAGGACAGAGGACACCGCAAGGAAAGAGTGGCAAAGGAAGACGGCTATGCATATAGCTACATGGCGTCATGGTGCTAAAAAAGTTAATTACTGGGGGAAAACTAGAGAATTAGATTGTTGAATTAAGTCCTAAGTAAATGGAACCCTCAATTGTTTCAAAGATGCCGAGATCAGACATGGAAGAGGAGAGCTCTATGGTTGGGGGGCTGCTCCGTGGCTTCCAGAGGCTCCGGAGAGACAAGGAGCCCCTGGTTCCAGAGGGGAACCCCAGAAGATAGGACTTTTCAGTGCCCGCTTGGGTGAGAGCCAGGAGGAGAGACCTTGCATGAGGTAAGCTCATAGTCATTTATAAACAGGACTTACTAGGATTTTAGAATTGAACCAATCAGTACATATGTCTAAGAAAGGCTTAGAAACCAGGCACTGTGAAATTTAATGTGAAGAAAACAATAATCTTAGAAGTTTCTTTAGTTCATGAAAAATGCCACCTGATTTCCTTCCCTTAAGACATGTAACCCATTTTTTCCTTGCACTGAAAGCTCTTCTAGACTTTTTGTTTCCTTACCCAGAACTTCAATTCTTGGACAAATCTTTGAAGAATAAGAGAAATGGGTGGGTGGAAGGGTATGTATTATATTGGAAACTCCCAAGATAAATTACTGATCAAAGTAGACAAATGCATCATTAACATTTTCTTCTTTGAAGAAAACATTTTCTTTAATTTGCAGGAGGGAAGGACACATTGGTTGGTTGATGGTTCTGTTACCATGGAAACAGATTTTTTTTTTTAAATAAGAGAAATGTCTTAATCCATTAATTTTTTAGATCTCCCAGCCCAGCCTGCCTTTTCCCTTCAGGTATAGCAAGGCAGAATGAAAAAAAAATAGGCTTGACCCAGGTCATCATTCCAAGCAGTGCAGTCATGAGAGACAAGCCTAAACACTCCTGTTTCTCTCTTCTGCCTCACAGATTGGCCAGATATGGACGTCAAATGCATGCCTTCAGTGTGAAGAGACCGCCTTGGGTGCATATAGAAAAACCTGTGGGCTCTGCATAAGCTTTGCAAAGTTTAGCGCATTGCTCACAGGGCTCGGCTAAGTAGACATGGAAAGAGGAATAGCTTGGGATGGCTTTGGTGACCAGATCACAGTCGATGCCTTAGTCCATCCAGGCTGCTGTAGCAAAATACCTGAGACTGGGCAATTTAAAAACAATGGAAGGCTATTTCTCAAAGGCTAGGAAGTCCAAGATCAAGGTGCCAGCAGACTCAGCGTCTGGTGAGGGCCTGTTCCTCATAGACAGTGCCCTCTGTGTGACCCTGCATGGCAGAAGGGACAGACAAGCTCCATTAGGGCTCTTTTAAAAGGACATCATTCCGGTTCACGAGGCAGAGTCCTCAGGACCCCGTCGCCTTCCACAGGCCTTGTCTTTAATACTATTACATTGAGGATTGAGTTTCAACACCTGAAACATCAGACCATCACAGTCAAGACTTGCAGGTGGATGTTTTATTCAACCATCTAGATGTTGTACTTAGTTCCATTCTGCTTTTTTTGTTTTTGTTTTTTTTTTTGTGATACCAGGGATTGAACGCAGGGGTGTTCTACCTCTGCGCTACGTCCCCAGCCCTATTTTTTATACTTTATTTTGAAACCGGGTCTCACAAAGTTGCGGAGGGCCTCACTAAGGAGAGAGAGAGAGAGAGAGAGAGAGAGAGAGAGAGACAGGGAGAGAGAGTGAGAGAGCTGAGGCTGGCCGCGAACCCGGATCTTACGGTCTCTGCCTCCCAAAGTACTGGGATTACAAGTGTGCGCCACCACGCCCGGCTCATTCTGCTTTTTTTGTGTGGGTGTGTGGTATGTGGAAATTGGGATGGTCATGAGATATTCAAAAATTTTAATTAAAATGATACTGACTTCAGGATGACTTGTGTGCCCAAATATCCCACCTGATTCACAGACTGTCGTAGAAAGAGGAGCCTGGCATGGTGCTTACAGTGAGCCCTGGCTTTGGAGCCAGGTGTGTTTGAGTTTTGATTCTTGCTCTACTTCTAACTTGTTTGGTAATCTGAGCAGGTGACTGAATCTCTTTTGGCTTTGAGTTCATCATCTATAAGATTGGGATAATGATTCCTATACCACAGTGATTCTACGAAGATTCAATGAGGTGATACTGTGTACAATTAATGCTTAGCATCCTACTGGACTCAGCGAGGCCTTGGTATGGTGTAGCTATGCTTCTAATCATTGATGAAATATACCAAACTGTGTCAGCTACCTCCTAACACTGCAAATGGAAGGAAGGATCCTTCTGCCATGGCAACAGGGTACCCACGACTCCCATATTCCTCACAGGGTCCCCCAAATCCCTGCTCTTTTGTTTATAGTTCTATTGGAAGCCAGTTAAATGCCACCACATTTTACTTTGATGCCAGTATAAATTTGAAAACACTTCATTGAATTCTCCTAAATAAATGCACTTGTCTCTCTTATTTACTCAACAAATATTTATTGAGTACCTACTATACGCCAGGCCCGTGCTGGGGATAAGGCAATGAGTCAGATAGAAATGACTCTGCTCTCCTGCCTGTTGCAATGGTATAGGTGAAAAAAGTCTAGTTAACAGGAAATTACCTGGCTGTGTTTATTCAGCGCAGTGGCAGGAGTACACGCTAGGGGAATGTCCTATGAGGTCACCTAACCCGGCTTTGGGTTAGGTCATCTCTGGAAGTGGGACCATCTTTGGAGCCATCTCAGAGCTGGAGGTGTATTCTGCAAGAGCTGCCCTGATGTGCTAGAATTCATTCATTCATTCATTCATTCATTATTTATTGAGTGCAACCAGGTCCCAGGCTCTGAGCCAAGCACCAGGAAATCTATGATGAGTAAAACAGACACTTGCGGTCCCTTCCTTTACCAAGCTTAGGAGGAGTGGGAGGCAGGGGTATAGAAACAAATGGAAGAGTTACAAGGGATGGGGAAGTACAGCGAGTGAGTGGTGAGATTGCTCAGCAGGACTTTACCGATTTGGGGGAGGGCTTTGGGTCCAAGGAGCATCCCTGGGAAAGTGGCCCCTGAGGGAGACTGAAGGTGGGTAGGACACAGGTGAGGGGAAGGATGGAGGAGACCTTCGGGTGGAGGCAGCCGCAGGCTGTGGAGGTGGAGGCTGTGGCGGAGCCCGGGCCTGCGAGGGAAGGAGAGGAGGTCAGAAGGCTGTGGGGTAGGGCAGGAGCAGGACAGAGGTGAGACATGGGGTTGGCTGGCAGCATCCGGGCAGCACCTGCTGGGGGGGGAGGCAGTTCTCCTACAAGCCTTTTAGGGTGGGGGACTTGAAACCTGATTAGCCCTCTTCACCCCCAATCACCTCTTAGTTTTCTCTGCTTTCCATCTTCTACCTTTTCTCCCTTCCAAACACTCTCCTTACCCCTGGCCGACTTTCTTTTCTTTTTTTTTTTTTTTTTTTT
>PVJS01044346.1:0-16685 GCA_004027185.1 Glis glis | reverse complement strand
CAAGCTTACACTTTCTACAAAGGTTTCCTTTCTATATGACTAGGCAGTTAGTAACCTGTAAACATCCAGCTGACCAAGTTATCAATCAGAACAAACAGCATTTTACTACTTTTCATGTTCTATTACTTTGCATGGTCAAATTAACTCTTTTCTTAAAAATTTTGTAATCACTAATATTCATATGAGGCTTCTGGTGCTGAAAAATACTAGTAGCAAACATTTATGGAGGATTTCCTATGAACCAGATGGTTTGTTGAATGCCAGCATGAACTCTCTCACTTAATCTTCGCAACAATCTCATGAGACTGGTAATTTTACATTCCCTTTATAAATAAGAAATTGAAGCACACAAAAATTAAGTAACTTGTCTGGTGTCATACAGTGAAGAAGTGGCATACTCAGATCTGTCTGAAACCAGAATTTCTGCTCTTAGAAATACACTATTGTATATCCTTGTCTCCTGCAGGTTTTTCCATTCCAATTTAAAAACAGCATTATGAGAAACAGTGGTATTTGTTGAGGCACTGCATATTTTTTGATGGGTTAGGAGAACAACAGTATAGAATATTTTAAATAGGAACTGTTCCAGAAAATTCAAGATATTTGGTCTCCATAATTAAAGCATATTGGACACAGACACATGTAAAAAGTATACAAAACAAAGTAATATTTGCATTAAATAAAGGACTATGGGTAAAGACAGGAGAGAATTGGGAATTATGGTGAGGAAGAAATGAGCCTGAGAGATAAAATTTATTTTTCTAACTGAGGAGAGCTAGGAGGAGAAAAAACCATAAATCACTCTGGCTGTTACTGAAAAAAAAAAAAACTTGTAAAGTTCTCTCAGCTTGGCAAAGGTTAAGAGAACAATAATGTTTTGTCAGCCCAAACTATACAAGGAGCTTATTAGAACAGAAAGTTTATCCTGCTTCTCCAGAGAAGACCCACTTAAAGGGTTTTCTTGTCTTAGAACCTGCAATTGGGCAGGAAAGAACACCTTCATCTTTCTCCTAACCCTGACTCTGTTTTTGAATTTTTGTTTATGGAAAATCCAAGTCTTGCTGGTATCCTTGCTTATACTCTAAAATTCTAGTGTGTCAATTTTCACAGAGCTAAAAATTAATGTGGATATTTACAAAATTTTAACATCTAAACCCCTTGTTACCCATCATGAAAATTTAATTTGGTGATGGCATTATTAAATTTGTTATTGCCAACAAAAAACCAAATACATATCCCTACTTAAATTGGGGAAACCTTTATGAGTCATAGTGAATTAAAGCTTCGGGAAACAAGAGAGGCTAACTCTAACAGGACAATTTACACTTGTCTCCACAACCCAAGCCCAAGCAAGACTGTCAATCTTTGTAGTTTTTAGTCTCCTGGATAAGGTTTATAGAATTTATGATCTGTGGCCTGAATCTTGCTGTCAACTTCAGTTTGAATAATAAAGTCCAAGGGTTTACATCTCTACTTATTTTGTCTGTAACTGCAATAACCCAAGCTGGTTTTAAGTCTCTAATCTTCTTTTAAGATTTGGTTGTTTTCCCAGGAAATTTTCCTTCTGTAGGTCTATCCATATATCTATATTTCTTTGCCCTTTCAGCTCTCCCTCTTATTTTTATTTCCCTCTCAAATAACAATAACATACAATAAATTTATAATTTTTATTTATTGACAAAATTGAATGGAAGTTTGTGTTATCACTTTTTAAATTCAGAAGTCAAATATGTGGATTGCTGTTTCTTTGTAACCTTAAAGTTTAGGACAACTTTTATAGTTTCTCCCTCTAAATTAAAACCATGAGCAGTCATATGTTTTACTTTATCACATTTTTCTTTTCTGTTGAATGTGCTTATTCATCATTTTAAAGCTCTCTGAATTTTGTCAACATCTAAGCAAAAAAAGTCAGTGTAAGGTGGTATGAAATTTCACTTTGCAAAAGCTCAGTGTAACCGGAGTTCTCCACAGAGACCTGTGCTCTTAATGAGGATATACATTTGTGAAACCTTTTAAAAATAAATTTAGAATTAAGTATGAAGACATATTATTTTGACATAGTAATATCCCCTCAAAAATTAAACTTTATCAAATATTTAGTATAAAAGTATTCTCCCCTTATTTATTTATTTATTTATTTTTTAATGATACCGGGGATTGAGCCCAGGGCCATTCTAACTTTGAGCTACACCCCCAGTGCTATTTACTTTTTTCATTTTGAAACAAGGTCTCATTAGGTTGCTGAGAGTCTCACTAAGTTGCTGATACTGGTCTTGAACCAGTGATCATCCTGTTTGAGCCTCCCAAGTCCTGGGATACCAGGTGTGTGCCACCATGCCTGGCTCCCCATTTTTATTTGTAATAAAGTTAGAAATAAAATAGCCAAGAATATGGAAATGGCTGAGTAAATTATGAAATATCCATATGCTTGAATATGATATTGACATTTGAAACTGGTGTGTCTAAAGCATATTTAATGCAATGGGGGAAGCACACAAAAATGTTCAGTTAAAAAAATCAAAACAACATATACTGGACACTTGCAGTTGGTTTAAAATATCCTGAAGAGAACTAAATATAAATGTATAGATTTGCTAAAGTTTCTATAATAAACACACTTTACTTTTATAGTCAGATATACATGCACATATATATAAATAGAAATATTAATAAAAATGGGATCTCCAGGAATCTCTAATTGGTAGAAGGATACTTTTGAGGATTCCTGTGGTTTTTGCCTATTGTGGGCTATAGTTCATGTCTATTGACAAGTTGCCTACATATATACCTTTTCAATGGGGCTTTGTACTATTTAGGGAGAGAGTGCAGTGAATCTTGATTAAACAAATCATACAAAAACAAAATTTTGGATGGAAAAAATATTTAACATTATCCAGTTCAAGCCTTTCTTTGCGCCTTCGTTTTCACCTATAGGTAATTCACAGATGCAAAGGACTATTAGAAATGGGAAAATAAATTCAAATCTAAAGCCAGTTCCCATAAACTATCTCACAAAAGTAAAAGAGTAATGAAAATAACAATATATTTGTAAGTGGTTAGCATTTTAAAATCACTTTTGCATATTTAACCTCATTTATTTTTCATAATAATGTATATTTGTTCCTATATACTAGGAGAAATTGAGGCTTAGAGGCTTGTTAGTACCATAGTTACTAAACTGAGGCCTGTACCAACACTGAATTCTCTTCTCTTACCACATCCAATCTGATGGATGATTATGTGAAAATCTATTTTAGAATATGAACAAAGAACCATTTTAATTATATGTTTAATAGCAAATATTTGAGTTTTGTCCTAGAAGGCATGAGTTCTGTTTGCAATTCTGTTATTGATTGTATGCTGAGCCATACTTTGTATATTTTGGTTCTATCCTAATGACCCCTGCCTGTTTATCTGAAACCCACAAGAGCTATAACATTATTTAATTAACCCTGTGGTTTCTCCCTTTATGGGCTTGCTCAAGGTTGAATAAGGGATTTTAATGCTGATTGCTGTTTCTTTCCATAGAGAGAAAACTGACAATTATCAACCAGTACTCCTCCTTAAGGATGTGTAATAGAGTAAAAAAAAAAAAAAGACAGAAGAAAATTTAGGAAGGATAATTCTCCAATCCTCTTAAAAAATTTCCAGAAAGGTATAGGCACAACCTGTTTTTTTAGTTGTGTTCTCTCAATGAAATTCTAACTTCTAGACTGTTAGATAATAAGGATGGTGCTGTAACTTGATTGAAGAGTCAGAAGAGTATGATAAATTGGGTTGCTCAGTCCAGGACCCAGTATCTCACAGCAAACAGATTGGAAATGTTCACACTTGCTAATGTAAACGAATGCCAGCCTGGCTTTATGATAAATCTTGCGTCATTATTCTTCACCCGAATTCTCTCCAGCTGTTCTGATATTCACTGAGACTGTAGTGTCTCTGAGCAAATTAGTACTGCCTTGCTGTGTGTATTAGCTTTTCATCACTGTAACCAAAATATCTGACATAAACAATGTAAAGGAGGAAATGTCATGGTCGGGTAGCTCCATTGCTTTCTGCCTGAGGTGAGGCAGAACATTATGGTGTCAGGGTGTGATGGAGAAAGCTGCTCAACTCATATCAGCCAGGAGGAAGAAGGAGAGAAAGAGAGATGACTGAGTTATGATATAAGCCCCAAGGGCACATCCTCAGTGATCTACTTCCTCCAACCATGCCCCCCCCCTATGGTTCCCACCACTTCCAAGCAGTCCATTCAACTATCAAAGATGAATTCACTGGTGAGGTCAGAGGCCCCAAGATCAAGTCCTTCTCCAAAGCCCCATCTCTGAACAGTGCTGCATTGGGAACCAATTCTTCAACACATGAGCTTTTGGGGGATACTGCAGATCCAAACCATAACACTATATCTAATTAATTATTGAATGACTGATTATCTTCTATTTTAGTGGGGCACTCCCCTGTGACTATGTTAATATATTTCAAATTATGATGAGATTTCCCATGAGATAAGAGCCTCTCATTAGTTTGCTACCACAAGTCTTTTGCTTCTAGTACTCACTGCCCCCAACACCCAAACGTCTGTTTAGTTCTAGAATCAAAATTCCTGATCAGATATATTCTGGGTTGGTTTTTTTTTTTTTTGGTTCTGTTCTGTTTTATCCTAATACTTGAATTTGGTCATAATTAACTTTTCTAATATCAAACATCTACATAGTGGGCTTTCTTCAGTTTCTCCCAAGAAAACTAGCAGCATGAAGAAAGAGCTTTGGGTTAAGTCCAAATTCCTGTTTCAAAACCTACTAGATGTATGATAGTGGGCTTATTACTCAACATTTCTTTGCTTCAGTTTTCTCTGGAGTTATCAATAGCAACCATATATGATTGTTGTAAGGACTGGATGGAAAACTAAATGTAAATTTGAGTGTGTGTGTGTGTGTGTGTGTATGTGTGTGTGTGTGTGTGTGGTGCTGGGGATTGAATCCAGGGGCATTCTACCTCTTAGCTACACCTCTGGTACTTTTGTTGCTGTTGTTTTGACACAGGCTCTTGCTAGGTTGCTGAGAGCCCCACTATGTTGCTGAGGCTGTCCTTGAACCTATGATCCTACTGTCTTAGCCTCCCAAGTACTGGGATTATAGGCATGTGCCATGATGCCTGACTAAATGTAAAATTTTTACACAGCTCCAGCTCCAGCTCATAGTAGTTCTTCTAAAAATGTTGAATTTGATAATCATTTTGTTATGGGCTGAGTTTCATCCCCCAATCATATGTACCTTAGAGAGCAATTGTATTTGGAGAGTGGGCCTTTAAAGAGGTGATTAAGTTAAAATAAGGTCATTAGGGTGATTCTAATACAATTTGACTGGTTTCCTTATAATGTGAGAAAATCTGGACACACGGGGACACCAGGGATATGGCCCACAGAAAAAAAAAAGACCATGCAAGGCCACAGAGAGAAGGTGACCATGTGAAAGTCATTGAGAGAGGCCTCAGGAAAACAAACAAAGAAACAAACAAACAAACCTGCTGACACCTTGATTTTGAACTTTCAGCCTCCAAAACTGTGAGAAAATAAGTTTTTGTTGTTCAAGTCACCCAGTCTGTGATATTTTCTTATGATAGCCCTGGCAAACTAACACACATATATTCACTCCTTTGGAAGAATTGACCCCCCTCCACACACATCTTTTTACTATTTCAGTTTCTATTTAATTCTCTAATTAGAAATAGGGAAGGAATTAAGAGCATGATCTTAGAAGTTAGCTTTAGCGTGTGTGTGTGTGTGTGTGTGTGTGTGTGTGTGTGTGAGTTACTAGGGATTGAACCCAGGGGAATTCTACCTCTGAGCTACACCCCCAACCCTTTCTATTTTTTTATTTTGAAACAGTCTTACTAGGTTGCTGAGAGCCTTGTTAAGTTGCTGAGGCTGGCCTTGAACCTATGATCCTCTGTCTCAGCCTCCCAAGTACTGGTATTACAGGTATGTACCACCACGCCTGGTTGAGCTTTAGATTTGAGGACTGGATTATCCACTGGATTACTCTTGGGTGAATTTCATCTGTAAAATGGGGAGAATGCCTATCTCATAGAGTTATAAAGATCTAATCAAGAGATGTTTGTTAAATTTATAGTACTCTAATGTCTGGCATATAGGTTCTAAATAATTGGTAGAACTTTATATGTAATGGTCCATTTACATGTGTATTACCAATTTAGCTTCATTTTCTCCAAGCTTATCCAATTTGGTACACTTTCTTTTCTGTATGAAGTGCCACACATGTACATACTTTCTACAATTATCTTTTTTTTTTTTTGGTGTGTGTGTGTGGGGTACTAGGGATTGAACCCAGGGGCATTTTATCTCTGAGCTATCCCCCCAGCCCTATTTGATTTTTTTTTTATTTTGAAACAGGGTCTTGCTAAATTGTTGAGGGCCTAGCTAAGTTGCTGAGGCTGACTTTGAACCTGTGATCTTCCTGTCTCAGCCTCCCAAGTACTGGGATTACAGGCTTGTGCCACTATGCCTGGCTTCTACAATTATCTGATTGGTTTTGGAGTATGGAAAGGCAACTTCTATCAGCTTCATTGATGGTTTAAATCCAAAATCACAAAGCCTTAAAGTGAGTTGTAGTATATTTTAAACATATATCCTAAAAGTCCTTTCAATGTGTTAGATTTGTTTAAACAATTTGACAATTTTGCCTCAAGGACCAAGGTTAGACTATTTTTCTTATAGTTCTTTATACTATTTTTTTAGGAAGAAGTCATGACTTATTCAGAAACTTGACTTAGGTAATTCCTCTCCAAGAGGTATTCTTCCAGTTTTCAGTAGAGTGATTGAAATTACTCATTGTTATTATCTGTCCCAACTCTAATGTTTCCCACACTATTTATAATATACAATTTATGGTTGGTCTTGTTCCTCCTACCAAATGCTTTAAAGAATAACATCTTGTCAGTTATTACTAGTTTAGAATTGAATTTGCTTCCACAGATATTGCATTATGCTTCTCTCACCTAGTAAGATTTTTAGGTTACAATTATTTATGCTGCCCCCCCACACACAGAAAATGCTCTTTGCTTCTTGCTCTGTTCTTTACTCATAGTCTCTGAATTGGCACCACAATATTCTCTGTCCACAGGATTTCTCTCTCTGAGTTTGCGATTATTTGAAATTTTTATTTGTTGTCATTTACTCAAATTAATATTTACTGGCCACTTACGCATTGTGCTATCCATTGTGGATTTTTTTGGCTTCTAAAATTTACTTGGGACTACTTTTATATTCTTACATGGATTTTCTTCCACTTCTCATACTTATTGGTTGTCCCATCTCAATGGATATCTATCTACTCTATCACAACTTTTTAAAACTCAGCAGGCCATTGAATCCCCTCCATGGTTCTCAGAAGAATTTTTATCAATTTGTTTTGTGTGCCTTTCCTTTTTCAGCTCTCTCACAATTTTTAGAATAAAACTACCACTCAGTTTGTGATAGTATGGTGCTAGTTAGTGATGGGTGATTTAAGGAGTTTTGCTTGGAAGCATTATATCTCACCCAGCTGAACTGGAATATCTTCTTTCTTCAGTTTCATCAAAAGATCAGACCATTACTTGTTATAGGTTTGTTTTCATTTATTTGACGATTAAGGAGTTGGAGATAGACTTGGTGATGAAGAGAAGGAGGGCATCTAAATCTGTTATCCTAGACAATAATGCCTAGTCCACTGAGAGTTAGAACAAACTCCTCCTTCCCCTCTTTAAAAGAAAAGCAGACATAAAAAGAGGAAAGCAAACTCTTTAGCTTTAATTGGCACTTATGCTTGGAGGTGAGCAATGGACTAAGAAGAAGAAAAAATATGAAGAAAGAGTAAAGACAAAGATATATATATATTATATATATATAATATATATATAATATATATATATATATATATATATATATAGTGAGGAATCCAATATAGAGTATGAACCCTATTAAGATCTAGTTTTCACAGACATGGCATTTGTTGCCACCCTTATTTCTCCCCTCCCAAACATGAAATAATTGAGTACCATCTCACAAATCTTTAACTAATAAACATTAATAAATCATCTGTTCAAAACTCTCTAAGTGCCTATTACAAGTGAAATGTACAATTCCATGCCTGCTCTTCAGAGAGTTACTGTTTTGTTGTAACAACGAGAGATACTATAAGGGGCCACAAAAAGGAGTAAAATAGATATTAAGTACCGAAAAATTCAAAATGAAAACATAAGCTGAGGATCTGAAAAAATCAAGCTCTATTCCATCTCCACCATTTCCTTGCTATGTCCTTGGGCAAGTTATATCTTTTTCAAGTCTTTTTTCTCCCTATGGGAGAGGGGGGAGAGGCAGAGACAGAGGGAAGCAGTCATCTTAGACCTGTAAGATGTAAGGCAATAAAGATTTGGGCTGATTACTTCTGAGCTCTGTTGTGTTGCCCACATTGAAGTCTACAGTTAGCTACAGCTGAGCTGCCTTCATTTTCACATACCAATCAAGCCAGGTCCAATTTTTCCCCGTTCAATAGCAAGTCAGGGCTCAAAACTACACCTTTCCATCCTAATGCAGTATTTTGTTTTTCTGCATGGAATAGTGCATCTTCCAAAATTATTATTGTGGCTCACAGAAAAAACTTAAAATGTATTCTGGACTTGGTTTGCTATTTGAAATGTTTCCTTAAAAAACATCAAATAAATGTCTGCATATGTGAAGACGAAGGGAAGGAGCAATTGTACTTATTAGAGTAAACAAGGTGAATTATTAATTCCTTAGGACCTATATATACCCGAACTCCATTGAAACACAATTAACTCAGGCAGAGATGACCTTTAGTAGGTAACGGTTTAGCAGGGGTTAATTACAAATATAAGTTGAGTGCAGGTAGCAGTACAGTGAGGGAAGCTCAATAGATGCACCTGGAGAGCGGGAAGAGGCCCTCAGGGGTGAAAAGCTGCAAAACACATGCCCAGTTTACAATACTGTCCTGAGCAAGACCTAAAGTAACCCAGCAGCTTCTGACTCGAGGCGCCCAAGTTCGCACGCTTGCAGGCATTCTATTGATTCACACTTGCGTCCTTCAACAGGTAGCGCCAATTACAGCCCCCAAAGCACGGCGTCCGGGTAGACTGGCTAATACAGCTGTCAATCAAACACCTTATCTACTTTTCTAAATTCTCCCCTCCCACTTTCATTGGCTTTTCCTTCGGCCTATCCTCAGATTTCTTTCGCGCCTGGAGACCACGGAACCTGGCCCTGTGGAGGCTGGGATTGGTGGCGAGGTTGCTCCCGCCCTCTGACGTGCCGAGCGCTCCGCCCCTCTCCCCGCCTGCCAGGCCGGGAGTGGGCGGGGCGAGCGGGGGCGGGCTGGGGGCGGGGCCTGCCTCCCACGGCGGGAGGGCGGAGCCTGCGGTGGAGCCCGCCCGCTTGGTTAGGACCTCGGAGAGCGCCCGGCGCTGCGATCAAAGGGACAGGAGAAGCGGCCGGAGCCCGGCCCGCCCGACGCCGGCCTGCGAGCCCGCCGCCCTCCGCGCCCTCCGCGCCCTCCGCTTCCCGGGCTGGCAGGTGGCGAGTGGCGTCCGAGGAAGGTGCCTAAGTCGGGGGTTGGAGAGCGGTCCCTCCGGGACGCCGCCGTCCAGCCGCGGCTCGCTCACACCTGTGCGTGTGCGTGCGCGCGTGTGTGTGAGCGCGTGTGTCTCGAGCGTGTGTGTGTGTGTCCCAGCGGGGCGCGCGGCCGTCGGTGCCGGGTGTGGGTGCTCGTGCGCCCGCGGGGGTGATCGCCCGGAGGAGAGCGGGAGCCGCGGCTCTGCGCGCCCGGCCGCCCAGGCGGGACTCGGGCCGCAGCTGTCGCCGCCACCGCCCGCGTCCCCTGAGAGCCGCCGCGCTGCGGAGAGCGGCGGGCGGCGGGCGGGCGGCGATCGCGGCCCCGCGGCGGGGGCTGGAGGGCCAGAGACGCTGGAGAAAAGGGGGCAGGAGGCGCGGGGCGGAGGGACCAGTGGACACCGCCGTCGTCGGCGCTCGCCCCTCCTGTGGGCTGTCGTGTGGGTCGCCCGCAGATGTTTTTGGGGTCCGGGCTGTTGGGGCTGGGGATGGAAAAAGGGCATTTTTGCTCCCTACCTCCCCAATTTCCTATTGAGAAAAAGGGAGCGTTGACTGTGATGGGGGGAGAGCCCAGAAATGGTGGCAGAGTTAATACCGGCCCCCCCACATCGTTTTTCTGAAAATAAAATATTCTGAACTGAACCTTTAGAAAGAAAGCCCGCCTTGAAGAGAGACCCAGAGGGTCTTGGTCTGTTGGACTCTGGTTTGATTGTATAATAATGATGATATAATGCTAATGACGATGATGACACTGCCTTTTATTTTTACCCCAGTGCTGATAAAGCGAAGCTACAGCTGGGGATAAAGCCCTTGAAAATCTGATGTGTGAGGAGGGAATACTGTTGCTCTTGGTGTTGTGTTTTATTTATTTATTTTATAAAGATAGGCTTTTAGAATTTATATTTGACAAAATGAAGCCTGACTTTTTTCCAGTCAGTTACAAGCCAATGCTCATAAAATGGGGACTGGATACTACTGCTTTGACTAATGAAAAGATAAAAGCTTTCACCTGGTATTATTCCATGTACTCACCCCTTTCTCTTTTCATTTGAATCTCTCAACAGTGTTTAAAATGAAGAAGTTTAATTTCCGAAAAGTTTTGGATGGCTTAACTGCCTCCTCCCCAGGCAGTGGTAGCAGCGGTGGCAGTAACAGTGGTGGTGGGGCTGGAAGTGGTTCTGTGCATCCAGGAGGGACTGCAGGGGTTCTTAGAGAAGAGATTCAGGAAACCTTGACTTCAGAGTATTTCCAGATTTGCAAGGTAAGTTCTGAATTGGCTTAATGCCCATTATTTCTTTATTTTTCTGTCGTGAAGAAACAAGAAAAAAAAAAACACCACCACACTAGGGACTGGAAATTGTTGAGATGCATCAAAGAAGTCTGGTGCAGAGAAACCTGTGAATAGGTCAACTTGAATTAATAAAGGTATTTCTGCCATCAACGTTGGCATCAACTTAAAAAGCAACGATAGTTTAAGGGGGAAATAAACACATAAAAAGTAGAATTTTAAAGATAACATTAAAGATTCAATAGTGGACAAAATGTAATATTTATGTAGTAGTATATAAGGAGAAAACAATTATTTGGTTTCCTGTGTTGTCATTCAGAGAAACTAATTGTTATTCTATTTCACTGCCCAGTATAAAATGAATAAAGCTATTAACATGTTACTAGAATTAAGTATATACTAGCTAGATAAATATATCTGTTTTAAAGGGTCCAATGGCATTGTCTTAAATTTCTGAATATAAAAACATTCCCAGATTTTTAGACTCTTCATAAATATATAAACAAACAAATAAATGCTATGGCTTTATACATGTGAGAACTTGTAATAGCTGTAAGAACTAAAAAATAGCCAGTGTCAGTGTACTGATTTAGTGAGAAACATTTTAGGTAATTATACTGTAATGTTGGATTTCTAATGAATGAGCCACAGAAAGAGTTTCTGAAAGAAAGAGAAGGTGAGAATTTACAAAAAAAGCATTATGTTACTATATAGAGATATTATAGTATCACTTTGACATAAAGTGATTTTTAATATTTTTTATACTTTTGGGGGTTACCTTGGAATGTGTTTTTGACATGGTTTATGTAAGAAAAAAGCTTTAAGTCATTTGGATAATACAAATGAATATATCTATATAAATGTGTTCAAATGGATAAGAAAAAATAGTAAACTTTTGAAATCACAGAAATCAAGTACCAAATACTTTGATACTTCAACAAAAGGAATGTTCTTTGAAATTATTAATTTTGTTGTAGTAAACAAATGATGTATAATGAGAAAAGTTTCAATAATTGCCTTAGCCTCTATTCCTAGTAGGGTTGTTATAAAAGCATTAAATCTATAGTCATTAGCTCTTAAAAGCCAAGCTTATTTAGAATTAAATAAACATTAAATTCTAACCTACTCTTTGAAATTTGTATACAATAGTGATTTTTTCCCCTCAATATGAAATAATAGACATTCTGTCTGATTAGGGAAGGGCTTAATCGTAGCCATGACCCAAATGTGTGAAAGAGCCCTAAAGACCAAAGTTGAACTGCTAGGCAGAGGAATTATGCCCAGATTTGCTAATCTTTGACATACTGTTATTTCTATTCCCAGGTTCTGAAAAAAATTCAAAATTCCTTCAATTCATGGATATAATAGTGATACTGGAAAATTTTACTAGAGATAATATTGCTATAGAAAAGATAGACTTTTGAAGCAGACTACCATTGGGCAGTTGGGGTTATAAAGTTGGTAGAGAAGCTTTTAAATAAAACATTTCAGAGAAACGTGAATGTAGGAGAAGAAAATGGAATATGTAGTCATCTATTTCGGATAAGAGATGGTCATGGGAAGTGGCAGAAGTTAAGTATGTACTATTTCAAGAACATATGGCATGGTAGGAACAGCACTGGCTTAGGAATCAGAAAGTGTGTGTTTTACTTGAGCTTTGCCATCTGCCAGTCACATTATCTTGGGCAAGCCATTTCTCCCTTGAAACTTGATTTCCCCATCTGTAATATGGGAATAAATATTTTTACTCTCCTTATATGAAAGAGGGTTATTGGAAGATCAGAGAAGACAACAAAGTGAAGACAATGTGTACATTGGAAAGGTGATAAAATGCATATTTATATAATTACACATTTTAGGAAGTAAAAATGTATAGTTATATAATACACATTTTAGGAAATTAGCAATAGCTAGTTTTTTACATTATCTTGTCTGTAGTAGAATGAATGTAACCAGTATAATATAATAACATATTATTAAAATAATATTAGGTAATGATCTTCAAATAAATTATAAGGATAACTATATAGTATATTTATGCTAATAGTATTGAAGTCTTACTAAATGGGGAAAATACTATGGCATCTTTGAATAGGAATATGATTAGCTTGAAGAAGTGGTTATATGATTATATTATTATGGGTTACCTTCTCTATAATAAAATATATAAAAATAGATTAAGAAAATTGCATACTTAGAACTGTTATTGAAATGGGGACTTCATTTAGACTCACTGATTCGATGTGCAAAGAACATTCTATTCTGAGTACTAAGGAGTTGGCACCTTCTGGGTACTTCTACCTTTTCAACATGGTCAAAATTAAAGTATGCATCTAGACTTTGCTCTTTCTCTTTTGTAAACCATCCCCCTCTCTACTATCTGATGAGTCATCAAATCCTATCTTTAATAGGATATTTTATTTCCTTAATATTTCTGAAATTTATGCCTTTTTTCTCCATCCCGAGTACTTGTTCATTCCATCATACATTTTTGCTTGATCTCTTGAAACCACTTCCTAACTGATTTTCTCACTTCTTATTTTACCTTATCACACTTCATTTTGTTGTAATAATGTTATTTCTGAAATACAATGTTAATCTTGTCATTTCCCTGCTAAAAATTCTATGTTGGTTTCTCTAGAGCAGTGATATTCTACAAGCGAATCTTATGTAAAACTGCAGTAAATAACACCTATTAAAACAAATAAATGTGGTACTTTATTTGCATATATTTATAAATTATAATAAATTATATAGCAAATGAAGGCAAAATATTTTTATATTTGTTTTTTGTTGTATAATATCTATAGACAAGTAGTAGGACATTTGTTAGCCTCAAAAAAGCAGAAGTGTGAAGCTGTACCCTTTATAATCAATGACTTATCTATAAGAAGTTTAAGAAAACAGATTAAAATAACATTAATGCATGTTAACTGTAACCTGTTTCAAGTTCAGCATGTGTGAGCCAGGCGTGGTGGCACACGCCTGTAATCCCAGTACTTGGAAGGCTAAGATAGGAGGATTGCAGGTTCGTGGCCAGCCTCAACTACTTAGTGAGGCCCTCTGCAACTTAGACCTTGTTTTAAAAAAAGGGGGGGACAGGGGGTATAGCTCAAAGGTAGAATGCCCCTGGGTTCAATCCACAGCACCATACACACACACACACACACACACAGGCTCAGTATGTGTGCATTTTGGTGCCTATGTTGTTCAGGTATTTGTGAAATACATGAACCACCTTTCCTAAACTTAAATTCTGTGAAACCACTGCTTTATACATTTCAAACCACTTATCTTGATTTTCATATAGTTCCCTTCAGAGGCGGCTCCTGTTTACCTTTCCATCCTCATTTCCTGGTTCCCTAGGCATCTTGCGTTTCCTGAAAGCATCATATTGTCACATATCTCAATGCCTTTTTCTCATTTGATTGCTTCTGACTAGAATATCTCTTCCATCTTAATATAATTGGAGAACACCCAGTTAACATTTACCTTATAGTTTAATCACCACCTCTATGAGACCATCTGTGGCCACTACCTCCTCATCTACCTACCAGGGTTATTTGTTTATTTATTTTTCCTCTTTGTTTTCCTGTAGTACCTGGCATATACCTGTAGTGTAAATTTATTACATTCTTGTGATTAATTTTTAAATCTGTTACTGCCATTATACTGTGAACTCTTTGAAAAGTAAATATGTTGTTTTGCTTTTTTTTAAAAATTCCTTATTGATAGGGTGTCCACTACTTAGCTGGTCAGTAGTTCTAACTTCTGGTTGTCTAAAAGAGATTTCCAGCCCCATCCAGTCTTGGAGAATCAAAATCTCTAGGGATAGGGCCTAGGCACTTGCATTTTTTAGAAAGGCTCTACAGTAGATACTGATGTACAATTAATATTGAGAATCATTACAGTAGGCATTGATATATTTTTTAAATGAATTAAGCAGTATATACATGGTTGGTTGAGTAATTGAAAAGAGATTAAAGCAGAAAGCTATTAGTAATGATGTATGCCATTTTATTTTAATTGAATACATATAAATATGTAT
Source organism: Glis glis (assembly GCA_004027185.1). Classification (NCBI taxonomy): domain Eukaryota; kingdom Metazoa; phylum Chordata; class Mammalia; order Rodentia; family Gliridae; genus Glis; species Glis glis. The sequence continues at coordinate 1,727 of PVJS01044346.1, read as the reverse complement.
CACTTTGCAAATCACTTGATGAATGACTGAGATTTTTTTTTTGTGTCATTGTTGAACATTGGTTCTCTGGAGTTTTGTGAGTTCTGTGTGGATTTCTCTTCTATAAACCATCCCAAATTCAAATGCGCAATTTGTACTTTTGATTTATTTAAAATAGTGTAAAACTAATATGCTTTTGAAGCAAACCTAGTGTCAAGTGCTCTATCTATCTATCTATCATCTATCTCTTTATCTATCATCCCTACTATTGATGGGTCCATACCTAATTAGGCTGGTAGCAACAAAATGTGGGTATTTTTAAGCATTCAAGGAATTATTAACATCCATCTATATATTTTGCAGTGTAATTGGAGGGTTTTTGTTAATCTAGCAAGTAGGTTAAGAAACTTAGTTTTGAGAGCTTCATCTATAACATAATCTTCATAATAGTCAAATAAGGAAGGCAAACAAAGTGTTAATATTTTAATTTTATTGACAAAACATATGAGGCCAGAGAATTTAAATGATATCCTTAGGTCTCCAAGTTGGTAAGAGTCGTAGCTAAATTTAACATTCTTAAGTTCTCAAACCCAGTAACATCTTTGACTCATCTTTCTTATTTCTGGAAAAGGCAATATGATAAATTCCTAAGGAAGCATAGAGATGTTGAGAGAGTGAAGACTATTCTGTTGAACTTCAAAATGCATGCCAAATCTGCTCGCACCTCTTTACTTCCTTCACTGTTACCCTGATCCAAGCCCCTTACATCTCTTGCCTGGGTTACTATAGCCTCCTATGTGTTTTCCCTGCTTTTACTCAGGCCTCACTACAGCCTTATCTTGTAAAAGGTAGAAGAAGCTTTTTTTACAATTTAAATTATATAACACTTTTGCTCTAAACTGCAGTGGCTTTCCATTTCTTTTAAAAAGAGTGTCTTATATTTTACAAAGCTCTAAATAATCTGGCTCCTGACAAGACTTTATTTTCAACTCTTCTTCCATTTATTCTTTACCACTTACATTGACCTTTTTGCTGTTTCTCAGACATGATTCCTGCTTCAAGGCTATTTGCATTTACTGTTTACTTGGAACATCCCTTACCTCCTCCCCAACTCCCAAATAGTTACTTGCTCCCTCCACATCATTCACCTCTGTGTCCAACTGCTACCTTCTCAGAGAGGTTCTCAATGACCACTATTCACCTCCTTTCCTCTCTATTCTTATCTGGATGACTTTTTCTTAATAATACTAAAAACTACTTGCTGTTAAGTCATATATTTACTTACTTTTTGTTTGCTTCTCCTACTAGAACGTAAACTCCATGAAGGCAGGGTTTTATTTTGTTCATCTGTATCATTGATGTATGGAACAGTGCTGGCCACATAAAATGCAGCCAGATATTTGTTGAATAAATGAATGAATAAATTGGAGCAGGGAAACTGTTGGAGAGTGGTATGTTAAGAGCAAACTAGATAGTATTTTGAACAGCTTCTTGGAAAGGTCTTTTATGAAATGTCTTTTATATTACATAAAGAGAAAGAAACCAGTGAAAGAGTGGTTTGGGAAGTTTGGGAACATGGTATATAATTTTTAAAAAATAGCCGGGCGTGGTGACACACGCTTGTAATCCTAGTACTTTGGGAGGTGGAGACCGGAGGATCCAGGTTCGCGGCCAGCCTCAGCTCTCTCTCTCTCTCTCTCCCTGTCTCTCTCTCTCTCTCTCTCTCTCTCTCTCTCTCTCTCTCTCTC
>PVJS01044345.1:0-16685 GCA_004027185.1 Glis glis | reverse complement strand
TGGATGGATGGATGGGTGGATGGGTGGGTGGATGGACGGATGGGTGGATGGATGGATGGGTGGATGGGTGGGTGGATGGATGATTGGAGACATCAATAAATGGATGGCTGGGTGGGTAGATGCGTGGGTACATGAATGAGCAGTCTTCCGATAAGAAGGATGAATGCACAGGAACTGGTGAAGCTTTGCTCCTGAGTGCCTTGCTATGAGACAGGCCCAAGCCCATCGGCCAAGCCCAAGGCTCTTGCCAGGGTGCCGAACTGAGTACAGACCCCTGAGCTCGGTGGCACCAGTGAGGATGTCGCCTCACAATAAAAAGGGCACCAAACCTGGGCTCCCTCAGGTCAGGATCTCAACTCTGGGTTTTTTATTTGTTTGTTTGGGGGTTTTTGTGTGCATGTGTGTGGTACTGGGGATTGAACCCAGGGGCATTCTACTTCTGAGATACACCCCCAGCACTTTTTATTTTTTATTTGGAAACAGGGTCTCACTAAGTTGCTGAGGGCCTTGCTACATTGCTAAGGCTGGCCTCCAACCTGCGATCCTCCTGTCTCAGTCTCCCAAGTACTAGGATTACAGGCATGAGTAACCATGCCCAGCTAGGATCTGAACTGTCTAGGGCCTTCCTTAGCCATGTCACCTCGGGTGGCACAAGGTCCCCCTGTGCCTTCAGGTTCTGGGATCAGCCCACCTCCCACGGCTGCAGAGGGGAGCAGGTGAGGGTGGGAGAGAAGGCTCCTGTGCATTCTAGAATGGTCATGGGAAGGCACCAGGCCAAGACTGTAGAGACAAGCCTGCAGCCCCTCCAAGTTCTGCACTGGCTTGAAGCCTCAGCCCTCCCAGCAGCCCCAGGCATTCGAGTCCCCAGAGAAAAGAGCTGCATGATGTCATGTCCGAGGAATGTGTTTCATATAGAGCGTGTTTACATTAAGCTCCAGCCCGATCAGCCCTGGCCTGGCACGGGCAGACCCAGGCCAGGGGTCCCCGAGCACATCAGCACTGCGACACATCTCCAGGGAACAGGCTCAGCTCATCCTCAGCAGATCCCTCCAGACCATCCTCCCAGCAGGAGGGAAACTGAGGCTCGGGGGAGCAAAGTGTTTCGTCCAAGGGAATTTGAGCAGGACTTGGAGCCAGTTCAGTCTGACCCCATAACCTGGATGTCTGAGGCCCAGGTCATCCGGTACTCCTTCACAGAAAGAGACACAGGCTATGAGTGGCTCCGGACTCTGCCCGGCCATGTTGCCCACCTGCTCTCTTGCCCGCCCTCCTTCTGACCCCTGCAGCTGGATTTTCTCCCAAACTCTACCGTCAACCAGACTCTTCTAGGTAATGACCTGGTCTTCACGTCGGTACTCAACCAGCCCCCGGGATGGGTGGGTGGATGGATAGATTAGAAGTGAGTGGAAGTATACGTAGATGGAGAGATGGGCAAGAGGATGGGTGACATGGATGGATGGATGGATGGATGGATGGATGGATGGGTGGATGGATGGATGGATGGATGGATGGATGGATGGATGGGCAGGCGGCTGGGTGAATGGATGGATAGATAGGTGAATGAATGGGTAGGTGGATGGATGGGCAGATGGGTGGGTAAGTGGATGGATAGGTGGGTGGATAGGTGGGTGGATGTATGGATGGTGGGTAAGTGGGTGGATGGATAGGTAGATAGATAGATGGATGGGCAGGTGGTCAGGCAGGTAAACAGATGGGTAGGTGAATGGATGATAAGTGGGTGGATGGGTGGTGGATGGGTAGGTGGATGGGTAAGTGAGCTGATGGGTGGAAGGATGGATGGACAGATGGAAGGATAGATGGATGGATGAATGGGTGGATGGATAGATGGGCAGGTGGGTGGATGGGTGGAGAGATGGATGGGCAGATAAGTAGGTAGATGTATAGATGGACGGATGGACGGATGGATGGATGGACGGATGGACGGATGGATGATAGATGGATGGATGGATGGATGGATGGATGGGCGGGCTGTGGGTGGGTGGATGAGTGGATGGATGGACAAGTGAGCTGATGGGTGGATGGGTGGGTGGATGGATAGGTGGACAGATGGATGGGTGGATGGATGGGCTGGTGGGTGGATGGATGGATGGATGGATGGATGGATGGATGGACGGACTGATGGGTGATGGGTGGATGGATGGATGGATGGATGGGCTTATGAGTGGATGATAAGTGGGTGGATGGGTGGGTGGATGGATGGATGGGTAAGTGAGCTGATGGGTGGGTGAGTGGATGGATGGATGGATGGATGGATGGATGGACGGACGGATGGATGGATGGATGGACTGATGGATGGGTGGATGGATGGATGGATGGATGGGCTGATGGGTGGAGGAGATGATAAGTAGGTGGATGGGCGGTGGATGGGTGATTGGATGGATGGATGGATGGAAAGTGGGTGGGTGGATGGGTAAATGAATGGATAGATGGGTGGGTGAATGGGTAGGTGGGTGTGTGGATGGATAGATGGAAGGGAAGATGGATGGGATGATGGTGGAAAAAGATGGGAGGGTGCTGAGTGGACAGAGGGAGGGTAATGGTGGCAGGTGGTGGTTAGGCAGATGGAGTGGGTGGTGCATAGAGAACTGAATGCGATAGACATCTAGAATCAGCAGGAGAGAGTCCGCAGTCAGAAGCCCCAGAACTCTGTTTAGGGCAGAATTTTCACCTCAAGGCACAGGACAATTATGGATTTAGTTAGGAGCCCCAACAGCCCCCCATGCACACCCAACACTCCCTTCGTCCCAGCCCAGCAGAAGCAACACCCACCTCTCCTGGGCACAGCCCCAGGCTCCAGGGGCCGGCGGACCTCGGGAACGATGAGGGGATCCTGGCCCTCGCAGCAGGAGAGCATGGCGTGGCTGCACGGGTAGCCCAAGTTGGGGTTGGCCTCACATGGCTGGCCTTCAGCCCGCACGCGGAGCCCCAGGACACAACAGTCACAGCATGGCTGGGGGCAGAGACCTCGCTGTCACGGCCCACTCTGGCCCCTCCAAGCCTGGCCACGTCCTCACAGACTAGGTGTCCCTGGGACTCATGCAGGGACCCCAGGGACAGACTGGGGCCAGACTTTGAGGGGCTGGTAAATGGGAGAGTCAATTTTCCCTTGGGTCTGCCTATGTACTCTCAGAGGCAGGGGGATAGTCTGGTGCAGCGGAGGGCTAACACTCGGGGTTCTGTTTGTTTGGGGTATTGGGGACTGAACCCAGGGGCATTCTGTCCCCCGGCCACACTCCCAGCCTTTTATTTTTTATTTTATTTTATTTATTATTTTATTTTATTATTTTATTTATTTTATTTTATTATTTTATTTATTTATTATTTTATTTTATTATTTTTTTTATTTTTTGTGGTACTAGGGTTTGAAGCCAGGGGAGTTCTACCTCTGAGCTATTCCTATAACCTTATTTAATTTTCTTTCTTTCCTTCCTTCCTTCCTTCCTTCCTTCCTTCTTTCTTTCTTTCTCTTCCTCTCTCTCTCTCTCTCTCTCTCTCTTTCTTTTTTTCTTTCTTTATTGCGGTACTGGGGATTGAACCCAGGGGCATTCTACCTCTGAGCTACATACACCCCCAGCCCTATTTTATTTTTATTTATTTATTTATTGTGGTACTGGGGATTGAACCCAGGGACATTCTATCTCCGAGCTACACCCCCAGCCCTATTTTTTATTCTTCATTTTGAAACAGGGTCTCACAAGGTTGCAGAGGGCCTCACTAAGTAGCTGACACTGGCCACAAACCTGCAATCCTCCTGTCTCAGCCTCCCAAGTACTGGAATGACAAGCATGTGCCACCACACCTGGCTTATTTTTTATTTTTGTTTTTTGTTTTTTTGCGGTACTGGGGATTGAACCCAGGGGCATTCTACCTCTGGGCTACACCCCCGGCCCTATTTTTTATTCTTTATTTTCAAACAGGGTCTCACTAACTTGCGGAGGGCCTAAGTAGCTGAGGCTGGCCGCGAACCCGGATCCTCCTGTCTCAGCCTCCCAAGTACTGGGATGACAAACGTGCACCACCAAGCGCGGCTCCCAATGATGTTTTCTGTGCAGGTGGCACGTCCCCCACTCCAGATGTCCCCCTGCCAGGGAGCCCCGCAGGGACCTGACCCCTTGGCCCTGGACCGCCTTCACGGCCCCTCCCGCCCTGCCCGGGAACGTCCGCAGCGCCGGCTTGCCTTGTACAAGGAGACGCCGCAGGAGTCCTTGCCGTCCGCCCCACAGGCCTCGCCCTCCTTGGCCGCCAGGACTCCGGCCACGCAGCTCTTCTCCTTCAGGTAGGAGACGCAGCAGTGCCTCTGGGCCGTCCTGCGGCAGAGGGTGCGCCTCAGCCCCCAGCGTGCACCCCGTTCTCCCGGGCACCCTCTCCAAGATAGAGGGTGTCTCCATTTCCCAAGAGGCAATGGAGTGGGTCCCCGGGATGGGAAACCCCTGCCTGAAGTCCCCAGCAAAGGACCCCCCACCCTGTCATGGCTTTTTTCTTGGCTTAACCAATAGGACTTAGATCTGGGTCCCGCTGGACACAGAGCTGTGTCCCCCTGACCCCCCAAGGGAAGGGTTTGGCATTCAGAGCCCTGCTACCAGGCCTGAGAACAGACACACCCAATCCCAGACAGTGGGTGGCTCTGCCCGGGGGCAGCAGCCTCCAGCTCCTGTCACTGCCTGTCCCTTTCTGCAGGGCTGCCCGGCACAGAGGCGGCAGATAATTCTGTAAACAGAGGGCGGAGGGAGGATAGAGAGGAGGGGTGCTGGGGAGGTGGGGTGCAGCACCCTTGAGGAGGGGCATTTCCTGGTGATAGCTATCCAGGGATAGAACTAGCTGTCCAAGGGGTGGTGAGCTCCCCGTCATGACAGGGATGCAAGTACGCATGAGGGTAGCTAAGCTCAAAACTCCAGGGCTCTGACTGGTACCAGCGCTAACTCTTCGACAGCCCTGAACTGTTGGACAGCACGAAAGAATAGGAGAAGCATCAGCTTAGGATTTTGATTTCTCTAAGGAAGGTAACATGTGCTGGACGTCAGGAAACACAGGGTCTAATTCTGGTCAGGTGGCCATGAGCTGGGCGGTTTTAGGTGAATCATGTCACCTCTCTGAACTTTGTCTTCCTTATCTGAAAAGACGAGTAGGCTGGAAAAGATGCTGTCCCTGGAAAAAAGATGGACTTACCAAATCCCTCCTGGGCCTGGTAAAGGGAGGGTTGGCTAGAAACAACTCCTTGGTTGGGACCAGTCAGCAGAGGTGAGAGGCCGGGCTTCTGGAGACCCCAGGACAACCAAGCTGGGTATGAAAGGGGCTGGGACAACCAAGCTGAGTACGAAAGGGGCTGGGACAACCAAGCTGGGTACGAAATGGGAAGGGACAACCAAGCTGGGTATGAAAGAGGCTGGGACAACCACGCTGGGTACAAAAGGGGAAGGGACAACCAAGCTGGGTATGAAAGGGGAAGGGACAACCAAGCTGGGTACGAAAGGGGAAGGGACAACCAAGCTGGGTATGAAAGAGGCTGGGACAACCAAGCTGGGTACAAAAGGGGCTGGGACAACCAAGCTGGGTACGAAAGGGGCTGGGACAACCAAGCTGGGTACGAAAGGGGAAGGGACAACCAATCTGGGTATGAAAGGGGCCGGGACAACCAAGCTGGGTACCAAAGGCCTGGGACAACCAAGCTGGGTACAAAAGGGGCTGGGACAACCAAGCTGGGTATGAAAGGGGCCGGGGAAAGGAAACCCCTGGCGCTGATGTGGCTGCGGTCTGGAATGTCCCTGAAGGCTCACGTGTTGAGGCCTCGATCCCATTGTGGCAGAGTTCAGAGGCAGGGCTTTTGGAAAGGTGATTGCTATGGTTATGAGGGCTCTAACTTTGCATCAGTGAATTAAGCCACTAATGGGGTCATTGTTCTGTGTGTGTGTGTGTGTGTGTGTGTGTGTGTGTGTGTGTGTGTATGTGTGTATGTGTGTGTGTATAGTACTGGGGATTGAGCCCAGGGGTGTTCTACCTTTGAGCTACACCCCAGCCCTATTTTTATTTTTATTTAGAAACAGGGTCTCGCTAAGTTGCTGAGAGTCTAAGTTGCTGAGGCTGGCCTCGAACCTGCAATCCTCCTGTCTCAGCTTCCCAAGTATTGGGATTACAGGTGTGCACTACCACATCTGCTGGATTCATACTTTGTTTTTGTTTTATTGTGGTACTAGGGATAGAATCCCGGGGCCTTCTACCTCTGGGCTACCCCCCGAGACCTATTTTATTTTATTTCGTTTTATTTATTTATTTATTTGCGGTACTGGGGATTGAACCCAGGGGCATTCTACCTCCAAGCTCCACCCCCAGCCCTATTTTTTTATTCTTTATTTTGAAACAGGGTCTCACTAAATTGCAGAGGGCCTCACTAAGTACCTGAGGCTGGCCACGAACCCAGATCCTCCAGTTTCAGCCTCCCAAGTACTGGGATTACAAGCGTGCGCCACCACGCCCGGCTTTATTTTTTTTTTTTTATTTGGAAACAGGGTCTCATTAAGTTGTGGAGGGCCTCACTAAGTTGCTGAGGCTGGCCTCAAACCTGCGATCCTCCTGTCTCAGCCTCCCAAGTACTGGGAATAGAGGCATGCGCTACCACACCTGGCTGGATTCGTACTTTGAATGGACTGTTGGGGTGTGGTAGAAACAGTAGGAGGTGGGACCTAATGGAAGGAGTGAGTCCTTTGGGGGCATGCCCTTGGGGACTAATTTTGTCCCCAGTCCCTTGTCCCCACCCCCTCTTTCTTCCTGGCTATGATGGAAGCAGTTCCCCTCCGCCACCCCCTTTCACCATGATATTCTGCCACACCTTAGGCCCAGAGCAATGGAGCCAGCTGACCCTAGACTGACCTCTGAAACCATGAGCCAAAATAAACCTTTCTTCCTCTTAAGTTGTATTTCTCAGGGATTTTGTCATAGCCACAAAAGCTAACACAGGGGCTGAGCACCGCACAGCAGCAACTGCGGTATGTGGTGGGGGACGCGCTCAACTGTCCCTAGGTGCTGACAGTCCTTTACAACTTACTCCAAATTGTGCACTCCTCTGATTATGTGCATCAGGCCGGTGACACGTTTATGTGACGCACTAATTCTTGGGACCAGTCTCATGCTGTCCATGCCTGGAGAAAGCTTCGCTGAATGGATCATGGCAGACACCTCCAGTCACCCTTGTGTGCCAGGAGGCGCTACCAGGGCCTAGGGGTCTAGAGAAGGTGACAGGGCTGCAGGGGGCTGTCTTACCTGCAGATGTCACCCCCGGTGCCGGGGTCAGGAATGTCCAGACACTCATCCTTGTCAATGGCCCATTGCTGGCCGGCCGCACAGCACGTCTCAATCAGGTCCTTGGTGGAGCCTGTGGGTGGCAACACAGGGCATGGTCACCTGGGGCAGAGGACTCATGTGGTTCCAAGGGTCTAGGGCCACCAAGGAAGGCACGGGCTGCTACTTCCCCTAGCAGGGAATGTTTTCCACCACTGCTGCGGCACACGGTGGCTGCTAACAGCTCGCGACAGACATGAGGGATGCTTAAACTTTAACACTTGTTACTCAATGTTGCCACCCTGAGCACCACAAGGCCATAAACTCCACTAAGAATGTTCAGCTTAAGCCGGGCGGGTGGTGGCGCACGCTTGCCATCCCAGTCCTTGGGAGGCTGAGACGGGAGGATCCGGGTTCGAGGCCAGCCTCAGCTACTTAGTGAGGCCCTCGGCAACTTAGTGAGACCCTGTTTCAAAATAAAGAATAAAAAATAGGGCTGGGGGTATAGCTCGGAGGTAGAATGCCCCTGGGCTCAATCCCCAGTACTGCAAAAACAAAAACAAAAACAAAAATGAATGATGCTGTTGTTCAATGCTGAATCACTTGTCATCCTCTAACCATGGAGGAGTTTCCCCTACTTGCATACTTCTTTTTTTTTTTTTTTCCGGTACCAGGGATTGAACCCAGGGGCGTTCTACCTCCGCGCTACACCCCCGGCCCTATTTTTTATACTTTATTTTGAAACCGGGTCTCACGAAGTTGCGGAGGGCCTCTCTAAGTAGAGACAGAGAGAGAGAGAGAGAGAGCTGAGGCTCGCCGCGAACCCGGATCCTCCGGTCTCCGCCTCCCAAAGTACTGGGATTACAAGTGTGCGCCACCACGCCCGGCCCCCCAGCCCTATTTTTTATTCTTTATCTTGAAACAGGGTCTCACTAAGTTGCGGAGGGCCTCACTAAGTAGCTGAGGCTGGCCTCGAACCTGGATCCTCCTGTCTCAGCCTCCCAAGGACTGGGATGACAAGCGTGCGCCACCACGCCCGGCTCTTTTTTCTTTTCTTTTAACAATGGATTGAACCCAAGATTTGTTTCCAAGCCGCGTTCTCAGCCCTATATTATTTTTTAAATCTTTGAAACAGGATCTCACTAAATTGCTGAGGGTCTCACTAAATTGCTGCAGCTGGCCTCCAACCTGCGATCCTCCTGTCTCAGCCTCCCAAGTCCTGGGATTCCAGGTGTGCACCCCCACGCCCGGCTGCATTCTTTCTTTTAGGGGCCTGACTCTTTTTCTCTGGGAGCCTTTTCCAACGGGGCCTTACAGAGATTACAATATTGCAACAGATGCCTGAGGGACTTGGCCAGATGACCTGGGACGACCGCTCATACAAGATGTCAGCTAATATGTAGTGCATGCTAGCGACGAGGCCGGCGCGCGGCCAACCCCTTGAATCCTCGTGGTTATTAAGACGGAGGACTGTTATTATTCCTATTTTACAGAGGAAGTGGGGAATTAGGAGTCCCAAGCCTCGACTTCCCCTCTCCCTCCCCCTGTCCGTGGGTGGCGGGTCCCGGCCCTCCTCTCGCTCTGGGGCTTCCCCAGTTTTTGTGGGGGCTGCATGGCGCTCTCTTCCGGCCCCTCCTTGGTCAGGGGCCAGCTTTCAGCCAGTGCTTGGCAGCCCTCCCTCCATTCTCGCCTGGCCTGTCCCACCTTGACTTCCCTTGATTTCAAATGAAGGAACTGAGAAGCTGCGACCCTTAGGTTGCAAGGGCCACCCACTTGGAGTGGGAGCCGGAAACGGTACCCCGGCCAAGTGTGGAATTCCAGGTACCGTCCAAGATGTGGGAGGCCGGATGACACAGAGCCCGGCCAGATGAGGGCCCCTTGCCAGGCGCGGTGGTGCACGCCTGTAATCCTGGTACGTGGGAAGCTGACAGGAGGATCGCTGGTTCGAGGCCAGTCTCTGCAACATAGTGAGACTCTCAGCAACCTAGCGAGACACTGTTTCAAACTACAAAATAAAATAGAAGCCCGATGTGGTGGCACACACCTGTAATCCCAGTACTTGGGAGGCTAAAATAGGAGGATCACGGGTTGGAGGTCAGCCTCAGCAATTTAGCGAGACTCTCAGCAACTAGGGAGACATTGTGTTTCAAACTAAAAAATAAAATAAGAGCCGAAGTGCTGGTGCATGCCTGTAATCCCAGTACTTGGGAGGCTAAGACAGGAGGATTGCTGGTGCAAAGCCAGCCTCAGCCACCTAGCGAGACTCTCAGCAACCTAGTGAGACACTGTTTCAAACTAAAAAATAAAATAGAAGCCCGATGTAGTGGCACACACCTGTAATTCCAGTTCTTGGGAGACTAAGACAGGAGGATCACAGGTTCAGGACCAGCCTCAGCCACTTAGCGAGACTCTCAGCAACCTAGCAAGACACTGTTTCAAACTAAAAAATAAAATAGGAGCCGAAGTGCTGGTGCATGCCTGTAATCCCAGTACTTGGGAGGCTAAGACAGGAGGATCGCTGGTGCAAAGCCAGCCTCAGCAACTTAGCGAGACTCTCAGCAACCTAGCGAGACACTGTTTCAAACTAAAAAATAAAATATGAGCCAATGTGGTGGTGGATGCCTGTAATCTCAGTACTTGGGAGGCTAAGACAAGAGGATCGCTGGTTCGAGGCCAGCCTCAGCAACTTAGGGAGAGCCTGTTTCCAAATCAAAAATAAAATAGGGCTGGGGGTGGAGCTCGGAGGTAGAAGGCCCCTGGGTTCCATCCCCAGTACCAAAAATATAAATTAAATAATAAAATAGGGCTGAGGGTGTAGCTCGGAGGTAGAATGCCCCAGGTTCCATTCCTAGTGCCACAAAAACCAAACAAAGAAGGGAATAAGCTCTAGATTAATGTAATCAGCCAGACACACAGGGACTATAAATACTGCACAATTCCACTTACATAATGTCCCCAGAGTGGTCAATTCACAGAGATGGAAGGCGTTGCGCTGGGTGCAGGTGCAAGGTCTGGGGCGTTAGTGTTTAATGGAGACAGAGATTGGATTTGGAAAGGTGGAAAGTTGTGCGCATGGGCGGGGGGGATGGCTACACACTGACATCAACGTATTTAATACCACTGAGCTGTACACCTAATAAATTGTGCTTGTTTGGTGGTGGTCCTGGGGATTGAACCCAGGGGCATTCTACCTCTGAGCTCCACCCCCAGCCCTATTTTATTTTATTTTATTTTTTATTTATTTATTTTTTGCAGTACTGGGGATTGAACCCAGGGGCATTCTACCTCTAAGCTCCACCCCCAGCCTATTTTTTATTCTTTGTTTTGAAACAGGGTCTCGCTAAGTTGCAGAGGGCCTCACTAAGTAGCTGAGGCTGGCCACGAACCCGGATCCTCCTGTCTCAGCCTCCCAAGTACTGGGATCACAAGCGTGCGCCACCACACCCAGCTGTAAATTTTGTTTTATGTGATTAAAAAATGCATTGCAATGTTACAAAAAATTGAGAGCCAGTTCTTCCTGTTCTAGGACTGTCATCTGCCACTAGATGCCCCCTGAGCACAAACAGGAGTGTCCCAGATGCCCGATACAAGTGTGACAGCAAAGGCTTGCAAAAGGATCCCAGGGCCAGGGGCTAAATAATTGATGCTACATGCATACAAGTCGTACGCAGGTGTTAAAAAGAGATGTGTGAGCCGGGCGTGGTGACGCACGCTTGTCGTCCCAGTACTTGGAAGGCTGAGAACGGAGGATTGCAGGTTCGAGGCCAGCCTCAGCTACTTAGTGAGACCTCCGCAACTTAGGGAGACCCTGGTTCAAAATAAATGATAAAAAATAAGGCTGGGGGTGTAGCTCGGAGGTAGAATGCCCCTGGATTCAATCCCTATTACCACCCCCCAAAAAAGAGAGGTACATGTATTTATATGAAACAATTTCTGGATGTACTATGAAGAATTTTCTCTAAAGAGCCAATGTTGAATAGTATAAATAATAAACTAAGGCCAGGCGTGGTGGTACACGCTTGTCATCCCAGTACTTGGGAGGCTGAGACAGGAGGATTGCAGGTTCGAGGCCAGCCTCAGCTACTTAGTGAGTTCCTCCGCAACTTGGTGAGACCCCGTTTCCAAATAAAGAATAAAAAATAGGGCTGGGGGTGGAGCCTGGAGGTAGAACGCCCCTGGGTTCAATCCCCAGTACCGCAAAAAGTAAATAGATAAAAAATAAAAAGATTCTGAGATTCCAGGGTTCTAACCTCCTTTGATCAGACCCGATGGTATCCGCCCTAGACAATGGGTGTCCGGGGACAATCCAGTCCACAGGTCATGACCCCTCTCCTCGACGTGAAAGCCCTGGAGAATTCTTGCTTTGGGAATGCTGCCGAGAAGCTTCTACACCTGGCGGGAGGGTGATGGCCGGTCTTCTCTGCCAGGCTCCTGTTTGAACAGGATGTTTGTGCGGCCTGAGCAAACACCCGACACTGTGGCAGCCCTGGGACTCTGTGAGGCGGGGTCACCTGCAGGGACCAGGTGGGCATTCCCCCAGCACCCCCAGCGCCTCTCTTTTTCATTGTTGTTTTTGTTTTGGTGCTGGGGGTTCAACCCAGAAGCATTCTACCTCTGAGCTACACCCCTAGCTCAATTTCATTTTTTCTTTTGAAACAATGTCTCGCTAAGTTGTCAGGGCCTTGCTAGGTTGCTGAGGCTGGCCTCCAACCTGCGATCCTCCTGTCTCAGCCTCCCAAGTCCTGCGATGACAGGCGTGTGCCACCATGCTTGGCCTCAGAATCTTTTTATTTTTTCATTTTATTTATTTATTTATTTATTGCAGTACTGGGGATTGAACCCAGGGGCATTCTACCTCTGAGCTCCACCCCCAGCCCTATTTTTTATTCCTTATTTGGAAACAGGGTCTCACTAAGTTGCAGAGGGCCTCGCTAAGTAGCTGAGGCTGGCTGTGAACCGGATCCTCCGGTCTCAGCCTCCCAAGTCCTGGGATGACAAGCGTGCGCCACCACGCCCGGCTTGTACGGACCTCGGTAATCTTGTCCATACAGGGGTGCCAGGAGGCTAAATGGCTCAGTACACATCCCAGGACGAACACAGAGCCTGGCACCCAGCACACGCCCTGCCACCCAGGCGGAGCCGGGAGAGGACGTTGCCCGCCCGGTGTCAGCACGCTGTCACCCTCGGGCCAGGCCACGCGATGCGAGGAAGGGCTCGGGCTCAGGCGTCTGCTAACTCTTGGCCGGGGTTGCAATGAGAACACATTCCAGTGCACATCTGGAGGCAGCTGGAGTGACCGGCGCAGGGCGGGAGCCGGAAGCGAGCCCCCACCCAACCCCAGCAGGCCCGTCCTTGGCCCCTTCGCCAGAGGGGACGGCTGCCGGCCAACAGAAGAGACACATTTGTTCATTTAAACAAAAACACGAGTCTATCCTCCCTCCCACACCCCAGTTACTTGCTGGCAGGGAAACTGAACTGAACTCATGGCTGTGGGGCAGCTGCTCTGTGCTGGCTGCGGTCTTACCTCCTCCTCCTCCTCCGAGGCTCAGAGAGGGTGAGTCACTTGCCTGAGGTCACACAGCCAGGGGGACAGAAGCAGGATTTCATACTGTGAGGGCCAGGCGGGGCTCCTCCCGGGTGTGACTGGGCCCCAAGCCAACGTGCCCAGCATGGATACCCACAGCAAGTACAAAGCTGACCTTGGCCAGACAGAAGCAACTCCTGCCAGACCCAGGTGCTGCGGGATAAAGGACAAAGGCCACACAAGCCTGGCCCGGCCTAGAGGACACACCGGCAGGCAGAGGGGCTGATGCTGCCTCCAGGGAGCCCACGGCACAGCGCCCCGAGTTCCAATTCATGGAGGCACCCGGTGTTTGGAAGGCTCGGGCACAGGAGGCCCGTCCAGCCTCGGGAGGCCCACGGCTGCTGCTGGGCGTGCGGCCAGGAAGGAGCCTGACTCAGAGGCCACCGTCCTCCCAGTGGAACCCCAGGGCTGGTATCATAGCACCCAGGACCCCAGGCTGCAAGCGGAGGCCTGCAGGTGACAGATCCCAGCACCTGGTGCCCGGCGCGGGCTGTTTTCCAGTTGAGGACAGGGCTCTAAGCAGGAGCCAACAGGAGCCCGGCGTGGTGGCGCACGCTTGTCATCCCAGTACTCGGGAGGCTGAGACCGGAGGATGCGGGTTCGCAGCCAGCCTCAGCTACTTAGTGAGGCCCTCGGCAACTTAGTGAGACCCTGTTTCAAAAAAAAAAAAATAGGGCCGGGGGTGTAGCCCAGAGGTAAAATGCCCCTGGGTTCCATCCCCAGTACCGCAAAAAAAAAAAAAAAAAAAAAAAGAAGGAGCCAACAGTAAGTTCCTTTTATGGATGAGAAAAGGGAGGAGGCCTGGGTAATCAAGCAATTACCCTGAAGGTCACACAGCTACCATGGGGCCTGGCAGCAGGAACCAGGCAGGAAATCCAGCTTTTTTACTCTTTTTTGTTACTGGGGATAGAACCCAGGGGCATTCTACCTCTGAGCTCCACCCCCAGCCCTACTTTATTTTTTATTTGGAAACAAGGTCTCACTAAGTTGCTGAGGGTCTCGCTAAATTGCTGAGGCTGACCTCGAACCCGCGATTCTCCTGTCTCAGGCTCCCAAGTATTGGGATGACAGGTGTGCGCCATCACGCCCAGCTGACTACCCGGAGTTGATCTCTGCCACCACCAACCCCTATGTTCCCCCCAAGGACAGGGTCTATGTCCTTAACACCGTGCCTTCCACATCTGGCTGAACCCAGGCGCACAAGCAGATACCCGAAACTGAGCAGCAGGGGAGGAAGGAAGGATACTAAAAGAGAAGCCAGGCGTGGCGGTGCACACTAGTAATCCTAAGTACTTGGGAGGCTGGGACAGGAGGATTGAGGTTCGCGGCCAGCCTCAGCACTTTAGTGAGACCCTCAGCAACCTAGTGAGACCCTGTTTCCAAATAAAGAATAAAAAATCGGGCCGGGGATGTAGCTCGGAGGTAGAATGCCCCTGGGTTCAATCCCCAATACCGCAAAAAAAAAAAGCAAAAAAACACAAAAGAATACTAAGAGAAAGCCCTCTGCCCAGGTATCCACAGGCAAGCTTTGCACTTCTAGAAACGGAACGGAGCTGTCTGGAACATGAACGGGCTTCAGAATCATGCAGTTCTGACCCAGTGCCTGGCACCGACACAAGCAGCATGGCGATAATTGCTAGGGTTTTTGTTTTTTGTTTTGGTGCTGGGAATTGAACCCAGGGGCCTTCTACCTCTGAGCTACAGCCCCAGCCCTATTTTATTCTTTTATTTTGAAACAGGGTCTCAAGCCGGGCGTGGTGGCGCACGCTTGTCATCCCAGTACTTGGGAGGCTGAGGCAGGAGGATCGCAGGTTTGTGGCCAGCCTCAGCTACTTAGTGAGGCCCTCCGCAACTTAGCGAGACCCTGTTTCCAAATTAGAAATAAAATAGGTCTGGGGGTGGAGCTCAGAGGTAAAAGGCCCCTGGGTTTCATCCCCAGTACCACAAAAGAAAAAAAAAACAGGGTCTCACTAAATTGCTGAGGGTCTCTAAGTTGCTGAGGCTGGCCTCCAACCTGCGATCCTCCTGTCTCAGCCTTCCAAGTACTGGGATGACAGGCGTGCGCCTCCACGCCCGACTAGTCGCTTGTGTTTTAAGGTGTTTCTGTTACCTGGAGTGGCAGGGCATCCAGAGACCCCTGCCCTGCAGAGTCTGGCTGCATGTGGCCCAGAGAAAGGGCCCCTTTCCTGCCAGACTTTTCCGGGGGCTCAGAGGTCAGGCCGGGGCCTCTTCCGGGTTGGGGGGCTGCCTCCGGCTGCTCCTGGAGACCCCACTGTCCTGAGGGCCCCTGCCCCAGGGATCTGTCCACTGTGGCTCAGGAGGGCGCGATGACAGGAGGGGACGGGCTCCCTCCACAGTGCCAGCCCAGCAGGAAAGCCACCGTCCTGAAGCCGTCCCGTGGAGTGACATCAGAGCCCCTCTCCCCGGCCCGGGGAGCCGGGCATGTGGCTTCCATTAAAGGCCACATCTGGACATGCTCAGAGGCAGGGACGGCCCGGCGAGGCAGCCCGAACCCTGGCACAGCTCCGACTCCCAGACGGGACCCCCGTCCGCCCCAGTCGGGGCCCGGGGCGATGGCTGCAAACCTCTTTCTCCAGCCCCCCGGGTTGCCGTGGCAACGTGGCTGGGGGGCCATTCCCAGCCCAGTACCCGCCTCTGAACGAGCTCCAGCCCTCAACTTCTCCCCATTGGGGGCCCCTCCATTACTGGGGACCCCCCTAGGCCTCTCCCATAACAGCAACCAGGGGCGCTGTGACCCAAATCCAGCTTCCCTCCCGAGCCCCCTCCTCCCGCAGACCCCAGTGGTAACCAGGAATAAGTCTACGTGCGCATGTCACCCCATTCCGACCCCCAAAGCGGGGAAGCTGAGCCTGCCCTTCCAGGGGTGCAGAGGGACGCCCCCAACGCGGGCGGGCGGGCGGGCGGGCAGGCGGGGGGAAGAGCAGATGGCGGGAGTGATCGCTGACATTTCTAATTCCTCAGCAACTCCTCGCCCCAAGCCGGGCATTTGACATGAATTAGCTCATCTCGCCATCAGGGCTGCACAGGAGAGCGGGGACTTCTCGGCTGCCGGCAAGATGGAGAAACTGAGGCACAAAAGGGCAAGCCACTTGCCCAAGTTGCGGGAGCCGTGGAGCCAAGCACACGAAGCGGGGGTGATGGGGGACTCTGGATGGATAGAAGGATGAAAGGTGGGGGAGGGGAAGCCGGGAGAGGTAGCACACGCCTGTCATCCCAGTCCTTGGGAGGTTGAGACAGGAGGATCGCAGGTTCGCAGCCAGCCTCAGCAACTTAGTGAGACCCTCAACAACCAAGTGAGACCCTGTTTCAAAAACAAAAACCACAAAAGAGCCAGGCAGGCGTGGTGACACACGGTGATAATTCCAGTACTTGGGAGGCTGAGACAGGAGGATCACAGGTTCGTGGCCAGCCTCAGTTACTTAGTGAGGCCCTACGTAACTTAGTGAGACCCTGTTTCAAAAGAAAGAATAAAGCCGGGCGTGGTGGCGCACGCTTGTAATCCCAGTACTTGGGAGGCTGAGACCAGAGGATCCGGGTTCGCAGCCAGCCTCAGCTACTTAGTGAGACCCTCAGCAACTTAGCGAGACACTGTTTCAAAATAAAGAAGAAAAACTAGGGCTGGGGGTGTAGCTCGGAGGTAGAATGCCCCTGGGTTCAATCCCCAGTGCCAAAAATTTTTTTTTAAATTTATAAAAGAATAAAAAATAGGGCAGGGGGTGGAGCTCAGAGGTAGAATGCCCCTGGGTTCAATTCCTGGTACCACCAAAAAAAAAAAAAAAAAAAAAAA
>PVJS01044344.1:0-16687 GCA_004027185.1 Glis glis | reverse complement strand
TGCACAGGAGTCAACTCGAGGTGGATTAAAGACCTGGAAGTTAGACCAGAGTCTGTGAAATTATTAGAAGAAGGCATAGGTTCAATACTCCAACATATAGGCACAGGTAGAAACTTCCTCAACAAGACCTCCAAAGCACAGGAAATTAAAACAAGAATTAATAAGTGGGAGCGCATTAAATTACAAAGCTTCTGCTCATCAAAGGAAACCATCAAGAGCCTAAAAAGAAAGCCTACAGAATGGGAGAAGATATTTGCAAGCTATCCCTCTGACAGAGGTCTAATATCTAGGATATACAAAGAACTTGAAAGGCTCTACACTAAGAAAGCAAATAATCAGATCAAGAAGTGGGCAACTTAAATGAATAGACACTTCACGAAAGAAGAGATACAAATGGCCAATAGATACATGAAAAAATATTCAACATCATTAGCAATCAGGGAGATGCAAATCAAAACTACTCTAAGATTTCATCTAACCCCAATTAGAATGGCAATCATTAAGAAGTCAAACAACAACAAATGCTGGCGAGGATGTGGGGAAATAGGGACTCTTCTACACTGTTGGTGGGATTGCAAACTAGTTCAACCACTATGGAGATCAGTGTGGAGATTCCTCAGAAAACTGGGAATGGACCCATGATATGATCCGGCTATACCACTACAGGGTATCATACCAAAGGGTTTGAAACCAGAAAACTACAGTAATATATGCATACCCATGTTCATAGCAGCACAATTCACAGTGGCCAAATTATGGAACCAACTAGGTGTCCATCTACAGATGAGTGGATTACAAAATACACACAATGGAATTCTACTCAGCAATAAAGAAGAACAAAATAACATCATTTGCAAGAAAGTGGAAGGATCTGGAGAACATTATGTTAAGCGAGATCAGTCAATCACAAAAAAAGAAGGGACATATGTTTTCATTAGTATGTGCAACGTAAGGAGTAGTAGGGTCACACAAGGGACTTTGGTTGATAATGGAGAACCCTCAGATGAACAAGAGAAGGGGTACAAGGGAAGGGGGAGGGCAAGAAAGAAGTGAATTAATGGAATTACTATCATAAACAATACGTACATGTGAAAATATACCAACATCATTCTTGGTACTTCATATGGTTGGGGGGACACTAAGAGCTGTGTGAATGTATGTTAACATCAAATAGATATTCATTGTGATGTAAGATTCCAATGCACCAATAAAAGCACGTTAAAATTTTTTTTGTTTCAGGTATAAAATCCATTGAAAACTGTGTCCATTGACATTAAAAACATTAATATAGAAAGATATAACTATTTATTTAAATGCTATCACAAACATTAAATTTTTAAGTGATTCTTTGTAGACTCCATTATAAGAAATAGGCTGAAGTGACAACATACTTGCCATTAGGTCATGAAGATCAGATTTTTCTCTCATTGTTAAGCACTAGTCAGTCTATCCATACTTTGTTATCTCTTTGTCTGCATGTTCAATATATTAGGGAAAACAAAATTTACAAGTGCTCATAGTTGCAGTTGTATTCTCTTACCTTTAAAGAACAACAGTATTTCAAACCTGCAAACAACTTTTATTTGTGACTGATGTCACTACTACTTAGCCCTCTGAGGTTAGCATTTATTGATTTTGCTTTTACTTTGATTGGATCTTACCTACCTCGGTGCTTCAGTAAATTGAAACCTTCTGCAGTTCATGGAAGCAAGCTAAGAGCAAGGCTATGAGAAAATGCACACTGACCTCAATTTGTTTTAGACTATACTAGTAAAATCATCGTTGCTGTGTTGCAGAAGTGACCTTAACTGGATTTGTGTAAATTAAATCTACAACATGTCAGACAAGCGGTAGAAAATGAGCCATAATAAGAATGAAAATAAGTTTAAAATTTTAAAAAATTGTGGCAATTCTCTATAAGTACTGCATCATATTTCAAATGTGTTAACTTCCATATATCCATTAAAACAAATCAACCATTTGTGTA
The DNA here is from genome assembly GCA_004027185.1 of Glis glis. Taxonomy (NCBI): domain Eukaryota; kingdom Metazoa; phylum Chordata; class Mammalia; order Rodentia; family Gliridae; genus Glis; species Glis glis. Next base: position 14,700 of record PVJS01044344.1, on the reverse strand, counting down.
GGTATCTATTGGGTAATCGAAAATCTTGTTGTAGGGATCATAAGACAATATTTTGTGGTATTCTTTTCTTATAATATAGTAACAAATGTGCCCATGTACTTAAAAATCATGATATATAACAAAATAAGCACTATGAGAACTATGGGAGCACAGATTAGAGGATAGCCAAATAAATTGTGATGCACATGGGAGCTCTCTTGTAAGTAAAACGGTAATCATTATTGATAATTATCTTGTAATAAGAATGAATGGAACCAATGTGCAAAAAACTGGGAGAAAAGCCATACACGCCTGGTAGAGGCAGAAGACTCCTCAAGAAATTTATGAATTTAGCATTGAATTGGGACCTATTCAAAGAGGGCAAGACTGGACAAACAAGAAAGAAAATTCAAAGCATACCATGAAGCATGAAAAGAAGCACTGAGCAGGAAAAGGACTTGGGAAACCTGATAAAAAAATATCACAAAGCATACAGTAACACATATAATTAGGGACAAATTAATGCCAGATTTGTGAAGTTGATACTCTGTTAAGTAATTTGATATTTATACTGTTCAATGATACAAAGATAATTTAGAGCATGGCTTAATTCCCAAATGTTGCCCATTAGAATTACTTGGGAAGATTTAAAAAGTTCACAGCTTAGGTTTCATGACATACTGATTGAGTGAGAATGATTAGGGGTAAAATCCAGACAATAGTGCTTTTCAAAATCTCCAGGTAATACCAATTTGCATACAAATTTGGAAACCACTGCCTAAATCCATGTCTTAACTGGTTTTGGGGCACCTGGTAACTTATGAATCAAATATTCAGGACAATGTCTAAGTACATGGAAGTTCTTTATATTCCTTTAATATTTCAACCAAGAATTTGCATTACCTGTTTCTTTGTATTAGAATGCTCTTCAAGGAGGTGTTCTACATGAGACTCCCTGTAACTTTACTCAGATTTCATTTCAGTGCCAACCAAACAGACATGCCTTGACCAGATTAGGGCTACATGACATTTTATTGTGTATGTGTGTGTGTGTGCACATGCATGTGCACACATGCATGTGGGTGGTATTATTTGTTTCTGTTCCACACGCATCTCAATTTATTGATGGCAGGGAGTTTACAAATAGATTTAGTAACATGGCTTCTGGCACAGAGCAAGTACTCAAACTACACTTGCTAAATGAATGAATTATTATGAAAATAATGGATGGTAAAATAATAATCCTGTTCCTCTGAATACAATTAAAATATCCTTTTTTTAAAAAAAGAGGAAAATCATCAGTATTAAATGTGTATTTTATCATTTATGTGTTTTTTTAGTTGTCATGGGGAAAATGTCATTTTCTTCCTTTCAAGGGATTATGTGAAGTATAATGGAGCTCTAAAATTATATAAATAATCTAAAACTCTTTGCTGAAATTGCTGACTTTGCAATGCATTGTTCAATTTTACTAAAATTTAACTGTATGACCCACAGATCAGAAAACAAGATATACAGATAGCAAGTAAGCATGTAAAAAGACGCTCATCATCTTATGTCATTAAGACATTATATTTTTAAAAAGAAAGAGATACCACTATATTCATACTAGAATGACCAAAATCCCACACACTGGCAGCACCAAATATTGGTGAAGATATGGGAACTTCAGGAAAACATATTCATTGCTGGTGCGACTATAAGACATTTTAGCCATTCTGGAAGACATTTGGAAGTTTCCTAAATATCTAACCCTAATTTTATCATGTGATCCAAAATCTATTCTCCTAGGTATATACTCAAATGAGTTGAAAACATATCTACAGAAAAATACAAACATAGTTGTTTGTAGCAGCTGTATTCATAATTGATAAGAATGAGAAGCAAAAAAATTGCCCTTCTAGTAAATTTTGTTATATCCATACAGTGAGATATTATCTAATGACTGAAACAAATGAGCTATCAAGTCATAATAGATGGAAGAATCTTTAATAAATAAAACTAAGTGAGAAAAAAACTAATCTGAAAAGGCTACATGCTGTATAATTCTCAAGAAAATGAATTATTTACTATGATATCTATTCATTTATCAGCTCACTTATTTTACTTAAATGACTTTCATTATATCAAGTGAAAAAAAGTAAGGTACAATTATCTGTAACTTTTGTCCACATACAAAAGTAAAAAAATACATTTACTATGGACTGATTGAGTGTATCTCCCAAAAGTCATGTGTTGAAGCCTCCTCATGGGGTATTGAGAGTTAGGGTTTGAGGGGGGTTATTAGGTCATGAGCATAGATCCACAGAAATGGGATTAGTATCCTGACAGGCTGAAAATATCAGGGTTCCTCCCTCTAATATGTGAAGACTAAGTTATAAGGTGCAATCTACAAACCAGAAAGCAAAGCCCATGCCAGATACCAAAGTACCATATTCCTTAATTTTGAACATGCCAGACTCTAGAAAGTCAAAATGGACTAAGGTAATATTAAAAATTAATGAATAGAATGTTGCATGAAAGCAGTGATCTTTATCTTCCATGCATGCTAACAGAAGAAAATTTATAAAGTACCCATAGGGTAATTCAAATACACAATATTTCATGACTTAGATTTATGAACATCACTATGGTATATAATTACAATGAACCAACAGAAGTATAAAAATGTGATATAAAATAAAGCATAGTCTATTGAAGCATTTCCTGGTAGAAACAAATACTTTTAGATGCATATGATGGATTTGTCAACTATTAAACAGGAGATTCTTTTTCAAAATGTTTTGAACCTGTCAAAAAATTTGTGCATGTAACAATTGCCACCATTGCTTCTAATAATCTTTTAATTTCAATTTTTTCTTTTAATGTATATATTCTAATATGAATAAAACAGAATTATGAATATAAGGAAAATAAAAAAGGTTTTCTATTATGTATTGTAATTATTCCAGAATGAACTTTCTTTTGGTTATTTTTTAAGCTTAATATTTTTAACTTATTCTGATTTACTGTGACCTTTTATAAAGAATGTGTTTAGTATCTCAAATCAGGTTATGTTCATCAACCAAAATCAGATTATGTCTCACTGAAGAGAATATGATTGATGTAACATGACAAGGGCAGCCAAATATGACATATCAGCTTCAAAATATTAAATGCCTATGTGGATGAAAACAAAAACAAAATATGTGCTTTTAAAGGCTTGGAAAAAATCAATGTATAACCCAATAAAACCAGGCTTTCCATTAATTTTACCAAGCAATTACAGCAGTCATAAGCAAACTGATTGCAATTCCTCTCAGATATATATAAAATTCTACAAAAACAAGAGACCCTTATTGTAATATTTGTGTAAGTCCTATGTTCAAAAAAAGTAAGAATAATTTGAAGATAACAACTGGAGAAAAATAATTTCAACTTTAAAACATAATTGTAATTACTGAGTATGTTTTTTTAAATAAAAGCTGAGGCAAAACTACTAGCTTATAGATGACTCTGAACAACATCTGTTTCTACAATTTTTATTTATTTATTTTGTCATAAGAATTGGATGCTAATGTTAATATTGTGTAGGAATCATAAGAAATATTGAGAGTGACAACAGATTTTCAAGTAGTGGTTTCATATAATTTTAATTCCTTTAGAAAACCAAACTTTGAAAAAATGTTCCACCTATAAAATTTTGCCTAGCTACCCAAGGAGCTGGGACTAGATGACAGGCATGTGCACCTAGTTTGATCTTTTAAATATAAGAAGAATAAGTGGAGCCTAAGTTATAAAAACTAATTTACTTATATTTTTAATTGAATATGTGAACTGTTACAGAGCCTTCATAGTGTTAGATATATTGTATTCCATGTAAGTGATGCACAAAGAATTATATTTTCACTGTATACATACATACATACACTCACACAAATATAAAAGTCAAGTTACATTCTAAAAACTCTGGCACCTATCAAGGCTTCAGCAATTTTTAGATCTGTGAGAAGAGATGCAAGTTCAGCTGTACACTTATTGTTAGGTTCTGGTTATGAAGACATAAAGGTAACCATGAAAGGGAAAACAATACACTTTGCAATAATCCAAAGGCAATACATCTATATTCTTATGCTGTGCTGAATAAAATAAAACAAAAAGCCATTAAATCTACATTGTAATGGTGTTTTTATTTTCTCTTTTGTCATAAATGACTATAATATATTCAGTCAACTGACTCCTCAGAAATTCTCAATAATAATAATGATGATACTATAGTTTTATAGAGTATTTGTCTTCCAGAATGCTCTGTGTTTATGTGGATATTGCGTCATTTATTCTAACACTTTTCCTGTAAAAAATGTGAGGTCATGCATTATCTTCCTCATTTGCTATAGATGTAAATGCAAAATGCAAAGCTAAAAGACTCATAGGATAATTTGCAAAAGTGAGGTTAGAATCTAGGACTAAAAATGCTTGGTATGCATACTTTTTAAAGAATTGCTCACACCTTCCTATATTCCCTTCTAACCAGTCTGCTATTCTAACAGACACACACACATACACACACACACGCACATGCACACGCACATGCACACACACACACATACACATGAAGCAAATTTAGTTAGAATTTCAAATAAATCAATAAATTTTTTGTGACATTAAGTCACACATAGATACCAATACAATATTATTGGGAGACTTCAACACCTCTCTCACACCACTAAGATCAATTGTCAAGGCAAAAGGTCAATAAAGATGTCGTAGATCTAAGGAACACCATAAACCAAATGGACCTACTAGACTCATACAGAAAATTCCATCCAACTACAGCTGAGTTCACATTTTTTTCAGTTGATCATGGTATCTTCTCTAAAATAGGCCATATCCTAGTTCACAAAATGAGTACTAGGAAAGTAAAAAAAATGTGATATAATCCCCTGCGTCTTTTCAGACCGTAATGGAATGAAATTAGAAATCAACTATAAGAAGGCCCAGAGAAACCTCATAAACACATGGAGAGTGAACACCACACTGCTGAATGAGGAATGAGTCACAGAAGAAATGAGAGGAGAAATTAAGAAATCCCTAGAAACAAATGAAAACAGAGACACAAATATCAAAATCTCTGGGACACTCTGAAGGCAGTATTAAGAGGAAAATTCATGACAGTGCTCACATAAGAACAGAAAATCACCACATAAATAACCATATGACACACCTCAAAGCCCTTGAAAAACCCCAAAGCCAGTAGAAGACAGGAAATTATTAAAATCAGTGCAGAAATCAATGAAGTAGAGAATAAAAAAACAATAAAAAATCAACAAAATCAAAAGCTGGTTCCTCAAAAAAATAAACAAAATAGATAAACCACCAGCCAACCTAACCAAAAGAAAGAGAGAATCAACCCAAATTACTAAAATAAGAGATGAAAAAGGTAATATTACCACTGACAGTGTGGAAATTCAGAGGATTATCAGAAACTACTTTGAAAAACTATACTCCAAAAGCCGGGCGTGGTGGCACACACTTGTAATCCCAGTACTTTGGGAGGCAGAGACCAGAATATCCAGGTTCACGGCCAGCCTCAGCTCACGAACGCTCTCTCTCTCTCTCTCTCTCTCTCTCCCTGTCTCTCTCTCTCTCTCTCTCTCTCTCTACTTAGTGAGGCCCTCCGCAACTTCATGAGACCCGGTTTCAAAATAAAGTATAAAAAAATAGGGCTGGGGGCATAGTGTGGAGATAGAACGCCCCTGTGTTCAATCCCTGGTACTGCAAAAAAAAAATAAATAAAACTATACTCCAACAAAATGGAAAACCTAGAAGAAATTGACAAATTTCTAGACACCTACAACCTTCCTAGGTTGAATCAAGAAGACATAGAAAATTTAAAAAGACCAATAGCAATTAACGAGATTGAAGCAGCAATAAGTAGTTACCATCAAAGAAAAGCCCAGGTCCAGATGGTTTCCCAGGTAAATTTTATAAAACCTTTATAGAACTAATCCCAATATTCCTCAATCTATTCCATGAAATAGAGAGAAATGGGACTCTCCTAAATACATTCTATGAAGCCAACATCTCTTTAATACCAAAACCAAATAAAGACAGCTCAAGAAAAGAAAACTACAGGCCTATGTCATTGTTGAACTTAGGCGCAAAACTTCTAAACAAAATACAACAACGTGTATTCAAAACTACATCAAGAAAATCATACACCATGACCAAGTCGGGTTCATCCCAGAGATGCAAGGCTGGTTCAACATATGAAAAACAATCCATGTAATCCACTACATAAACAGAACGAAAGACAAAAACCACATGATCATTTCAATAGATGCTGAAAAAGCATTTTACAAAATCCAACACCCATTCATGATAAAAACACTGCAGAGAATCAGAATAGAAGGAACATACATCAACATCATAAAGGCAATATACAATAGGCCCACAGCCAACATCATATTAAATGGGGAAAAAAACTATGAAAGTTCCCCTTAAAAACAGTCCACTGTCTCCACTCCTTTTCAATATAGTACTAAAGACTCAAGCCAGATCAATAAGGCAAGAGAAGGAAATCAAAGGAGTACAAATTGGAAAAGAAGAACTGAAACTATCTCTATTTGCAGATGACATGATATTATACTTAGAAGATCCAACAAACTCAACAAAAAGACTTATATAACTGATCAACAAATTCAGCAAAGTGTCTGGATACAAAAATCAATCTTAAAAATCAGAAGCTTTTCAGTATGTCAACCATAAATCCACTGAAAAAGAAATCCAGAAAACATCTCTGCTCATAATATCCCCCAAAACAATAAAATACTTGGGAATAAACCTAACCAAGGAGGTAAAAGACCTCTACAAGGAAAATTATAAAACATTCAAAAAAGAAATTGAAGATCTTAGAAGATGAAAAGACCTCCCATGTTCTTGGATAGCAGAATAAATATCATCAAAATGGCCATTCTTCCAAAAGTGTTCTACAGATTCAATGCAATACCCATTCAATTACTAAGGTCATTCTTCATAGACACAGAAAAATCAGTCCATAAATTCATTTGGAACAACATAAAACCCAGAATAGCCAAAGTAGTTCTCAGCAACAAGAACCATGCAGGAGGCATCACAATACCTGACTTCCAAATATAATCCAGAGTCATAGTAATAAAAACAGCATGGTATTGGCACAAAAGCTGACACATAGACCAATGGAGCAAGGTCGAAGACTCAGAAACAAATCTGCACACTTACAGCCAATTGATTTTTGACAAAGCAGCCAAAAACATACACTGGAAAAAAGATAGCCTCTCCAACAAATGGTGTTGGCAAAACTGGTTAACCACAAGCAGAAAAATGGAAATAACCCCCACTTTCTCACCCTGCACAAATCAATTCAAGATTGATCAAAGACCTGGAAATTAGACCACAGATCTTGCATCTAGTTGAAAAGGGCATAGGTACAACTCTGCAACACATAGGCACAGGCAAAAACTTCCTCAATAAATCCCCAAAGGCACAAGAAGGTAAAAATAGGATCAATACAAGGGATTACATTAAACTGAAGAGCTTTGTGCAGCAAAGGATACTATCAAAAACCTCAACAGAGAGCCAACAGAATGGGAGATTTTTGCCAGCTACTCCTCTGATAGCAGTCTAATATCTAGAATATACAGAGAACTCAAGAAACTCACCATTAAAAAACAAACAACCCAATCAAAAAATGGGCAAGTGAACTATTAGACACTTCACAAGAAGTAATACAAATGGCCAATAAATGTGTGAAAAAATGTTCAACATCATTGGCAATCAGAGTAATGCAAATCAAAACTACCCTGAGATTTCACCTAACCCCAATTAAAATGGCAATCATCAAAAACACAAACAATAACAAATGCTGACAAGGATGTGGAAAGTAGGAACTCTTCTACACTGTTGGTGGGATGGCAAATTAGTGCAGCCACTAATTAGTATGGAGGATCCTCAGAAGATTGGGAATGAACCTACCTTATGACCCAGCTATACCACTTCTAGGTATCTACCCAAAATAATGGAAACCAAATTACCAGACTAATGCATGCGTATCTATATTTATAGCTGCACAATTCACAATTACCAAACTATGGAACCAACCAAGATGTCCATCAGCAGATGAATGGATTATAAAACTATGGGATATGTACACAATGAAATTTTATGCAGCCATAAAGAACAAAATTAAGTCATTTGCAGGGAAATGGATGGAATTAGAGAACATTATGCTATGTGAGATTAGTCAGTCACAAAAAGTGAAAAGTTGAATGGTCTCCCTAATATGTGGAAGCTAGGGAGAATAGGGCATAGAAGAGTGTCTGGACAAAGATGGAGAAAACCTTAAATGAGTAAAGAAGGATACCTAACTGAGGGAGATGTGGGGGGGGGAGGGAAACACCCTAATGTACAGGATGTACATACACAAAGATATCAAAGTCAACTACTATGCTGAACAAGAGAAGGAGGGAAGGGTGAGGGAATGGGGGTGGGAATTGGGGGAGGGCTAATTGACCAATGTGTGCATGTATACTTCTACCACCCTTAAACCCATCAAGATGTATTATTACAATGCACCAATAAATGAAAAATAAAAAATTAATGTTTAAATTGGCATTCTTTATAATTTCAAATACTGAGGACACTTAATCCATTGTCTAGCACATCAAGTTTACATTAAAAATATTACGTTAGCTAAGTGCGGTATTGCATGCTTATAATCTTAGTGCTTGTGAGGCTGAGACAGGAGAAGTTCAGGTTTGAGGCCAACCTCAGCAAATTAGTAAGACCCTCAGGAACTTGATTAAAACCCTTTTCAAAATAAAAAGTAAAAAAGTGTTGGAGGTATAGCTTGGAGGTAGAATGCGCCTGGGTTCAATGCCCAATAAAGATACATTAGATAGATAGATGACAGATGGATAGATGACAGATAGATAGATAGATAGATAGATAGATGATAGATAGATGATAGGTATAGTATATATAGTATATTATTTTGTCTTTTTATTAAATAAATTCAAGATATGCTTAATTTAGATATAATGTTCTTAAACTGTTGTAACCAATTTGATATTGAATTAGTTTTCATTTACTACATTAATGCAGTGTAAATAAAGCAGTTTGTGATAAGTCATTCATTTGTAATGGACAAATAAAAATGACTATTCTAGAGCATACTTCATTATTAAAGAAAATTGTCATCTCTACATATTTATGCACGTATATACATGTGCATGTGCATATGTGAATGTGTGTGTATACACATGCAGAGTGGGTTGGTTGTGCATATGTGTGTGCACATATACAAACACTGAGTGGATTGGATTTGTCTCCTGAAAAAAAAAGTTTGATGTTCTGATTCCATTAACTATGAATATAGCATTCCTGGGAAATAGGGTTTTTGTAGATGTCAGTAGTTAAGATAATGTGATACTGAATTAGAATGGGCTATAAATCAAATATGACTGCAATGGAGACAGAGGCAGAGGCTGGAATTACCTGTGTACAAGCAAAGGAAGACCAAAGATTGCTAGCAACCATCAAAAGCTAGGAGAGAGACTTGGAACAGATTCTCCTTCAGAACCTACAGAAGAAAACAAACTTGCTGGCATCTTAATATCTGATTCCCAGTCTCCAAAACTGTTTTTCTAAGCTAATAAATTTGGAGTTAGTTGTTACAGCAATCTTGAGACACCACACACACACACACACACACACACACACACACACACACACATGCTTACATATATACATATGCAGATACATTTAAATTAATCCAATCATGAATGATATGACCTTTCTATTTCATTATTCATGTATCATTACATATGTGTATAGGTACATAGATATACATGTATTATTATACAAATTCATCTTGAAATAAAAATCGAGGTAGAAAGAAAAGATCCATATCAACATGTATTTTATTAAATTAAAGATATGACACTTCACCAGAGCACAATTTTCAAATGTAATATGAAGTATCCTGCCAAAGCATGAAATTTAGAAAAATAAATTTAAAAAGAAACTTTTCAACCTCATTAGTATGCTTAAACTTAAAACATTTTAGTACAGTACACAATAGATTTTCAAGAGTTTCATCCTTAAAAGGTACTAAAGAGAGAAGCAACCAGTATGGGACAAATAGAAAGGCAAATTAACACTATTTATAAATTTGCTATTATTTATCATAATTCTCAAAGTACACTATGTGACAGAAATTATCTGGCATAGAGTACAACTCAAGAAATATTCATTTAGTGATTAAATAAATGATAAAATAATTTAAGAAATTATTAATTTCAATATATTTATATTAAAGTTTTAGTCTTAATCATCATCACAAAGCAGAAAATGTCATCTTAGGAGAGGATTCAAGATGGTGATAGAATAGGAGCCCCTGAACCAGCCTGTATCAAAACTGTCTCAGAATCGCCTAGGGGCTCAGAACTAAACATCACACAGACACAGAAGAACCAAAACTTGAAATCCAGTGACCCAAGTATGAATACACAGACACAGAGTCTACCAGCTTCAGAGTCCCACAGAAAAGTGCAATCCCATGTCCGCAGGATCGGTAAGGAGCCCTCTTACCCCAGTACCGGCAGCCGGGGGCTAACAGCCCCCGGTGCAGTAGACAGATCAGAAGGAGAAACCAGAGCAGAACTCTATGAATGGTGGGGCCATCACAGCAGCAGCTCCTGGGCTCTTGCCACAGCCATGCACCTCCCCCCCACACCGCTATGAACCTGCACACTCCCCAGCACCCTGTATTGGAGCCCCGTGCCAGCCAAGATCTGGATGGCCCCTGTGCCCCACGCCCTGCATCCCGCCTAGGCAAGCCACGCCTTCCTGCCCAACCCAGGTGACCAGTTGCGCCCTCCCACGTGTGACCAGGGTGGCTCCCGCCCCCTGCACCCTGCCTAGGCCAGCAGCACCTTCCCCTGTTACCCAGGCAGCCAGACGTGCAGTCCCCTGCAACCAACCATGCCATCCCAGCTGAGACCCGGTGCCCCCCCTGTACCCCGCCTAGGCAAGCCGTGCCGAACCACGCGACCCAGGCAGGCAGCCTTGCCATCCTGTGCTACCAGGGAAAACAGCCGCATGCAGCATAGGCCAGCTGTGCTGTCCTGTGTGACCCAGGTGGACAGCAGCACCACCCTAAGCAACCAGAGAGTCTACCCGCGCCCCACACAGGCCAGCTGCACCATCCAGTGCTACATGGGTGCCCCCCACCCACACCCCACCTAGGCCAGGTGCGCCATTACAGGCAAACCAGGCAGCCCTCCGTGTCCCATCCTGGACTACAAGACCACCACCCAAGACCTGGGTGGCCCTCCAAGCCCCGCCTCAGACTCCCATGCCCCCTGGTGCTGCTACCTGAGACCCAGAGCCTGCACCTCTCTTACCTGCACAGGAGCCCCTGTGCCACACTTCAGAGCCCGGAGACCCTCTGGCGCTGCCACTTGTTACCCACACGACCCTCCACACTGCCTCAGAGCCAGGGCACACACCACACCACCACTCAAATTCCAGGAATCCAAGTACCTCACAGGGTCCTGCGTGCGATCCTTAGCACCATGCCTCAGCGCCCGTGCACCCTCAGGCACCACCACCTGATACCCGGAGTTCGCACCACCTTCAGCCCCGTGCGAGATACTCAGTGCCACACATCAGAGCCCAGGAAACCTCCAGCGATGCCCCCCAAGACCCGGAGCATGTGTGCACCACCTGGGACCTGGGAGACCCTCAGCACCCAGACGGGAGAGAACCAGATGGGAAGGAACCACAGCCTGCAGAGTACTGACCCAATTGGGTTTACAGGGACCATCAAGAGATCTTATACATAGAAAGGAATATGATGCGGAGGCAACAGAAACACAAAATTGAAAACACTGAAAATACGAGAATGGGGAACAGTGAAGAAACAAGAAACACAATGCATCAAGTGAGATTACTGATACTGACCTACAGGAAATGCAAGACGGAGAATTCAGAATTTTGATTTTCAAAATGATGAAAGGCCTCAAAGAAAGCATAGAAGAGATGAAGGAAGAAGTTGAAGCTCTAAGAAAGAATCAGAAAGAAACACTGAATGAAATGAAGGAGTCAATAAGCAAATTAAAGACTGCAATAGAAATCAACTCTAGTAGGCTCGACCACATGGAATACACGGTATCACTTCTGGAAGACAGTTCATTCAAAACTGAAAACAAGTCAACAATATACAGACGATATTACAACAACACACCCTGGCCATCCAAGAAATACAAGATGTCCTAATCTAAGGATAAAAGGCATCGAAGAAGGATTAGAAACACAGACTAAGGGTATAAGAAAACTCTTCAAAGAAATAATTGCAGAGAATTTTCCAAATATAGAAAAGGATTTGGACATTCACATACAGGAGACATATAGAACACCATCAAGACAGGACCAAAGAAGGACCTCACCACACCATGTAATAGTTAAAATGTCTAACGTAGAGGCCAAAGAAAAAATCCAAAAAGCAGCAAGAGCAAAAGAAAGTGTGACATACACAGGCAAAACAAAAAAAAATCACCCCAGACTTCTCAACCCAAGTCAGGAATGCCAGGAGGGATTGGTATGGAGTACGCTGGACCCTGGAAGAAAACAACTTCCAACCAAGACTGGTATATCCAGCAAAGCTATCATTTAAAATTGATGGAGAAATAAAAATGTTCCATGATAAACAAACACTTAAAGAATTCATGAAGACCAAGCCAACACTGGAGAAAATCCTAAAAGAAATAAATCACAAAGAAGGGAAAACAAGCAATTTTCAGAACCACAGGAGAGGTGAACTCCACCTGGTAGGCAACTAAACAAGGAGACTTGTCACTACAGCAAACAGAAAATAGAACTCAAAATGACTGGAAACAAAAATCATATCTCAATAATAACACTGAATGTCAAAGGACTCAACTCCCCAATTAAAAGGCATAGACTGATAATGTGATTTAAAAGCATAATCCAACTATATGCTGCTTACAAGAAACTCACCTTCTAGCCAAAGATACTCATACACTAAAGGTAAAAGGATAGAAAAAGATATACCGTGCAAACGGAGATCGAAAACAAGCAGGGGTAACAACACTTATATCTGACAAAACAGACTTTAAGCTAAAACACATTAAAAGAGACAAAGCAGGTCACTTCTTACTATGAAAAGGAACAATCCAACAAGAAGATATAATAATAATAAGCATCCACGCCCCAAATGTGGGCGCACCCACATTCATAAAACAAAGTCTTCGGGACATCAGGTTCCAAATAGACCCAAACACAATAATATTGGGAGACTTCAACACACCACTCATGCCACTAGATTGATCCTCCAGACAAGAGATGAATAAAGATTGTTCAGACCTAAAGAAAACCATAGACCAAATGGATCTAATAGGCACATGCAGATTATTTCAACCAGCAACACCTGAATCCACATTTTTCTCACCTGCCCATGAAACATTCTCCAAAATAGACCACATACTGGGTCATAAAGCAAGCACCAGCAAATTCAAAAGATGTGATATAATTCCCTGCATCTTCTCAGATCACAATGGAATGAAACTGGAAATTAACAACAGGAAGACTAAAAGTAACCATATAAATACATGGAGACTGAATGATACATTTCTGAATGAGGAATGAATCAGAAAAGAAATAAGGGGAGAAATAAAAAGATTCCTAGAATTAAACAAAAATAGAGACACGACATATCAAAATTTATGGGACACTTTGAAGGCAGTGTTAAGAGGAAAATCTATAGCACTAAGTGCCCACATAAGAAAAACAGAAGACATCTAAATAAATAACCTACTAACACACCTCAAGAATCTTTTTTTTTTTTTTTTGTAGTACCGGGGTTTGAACGCAGGGGCGTTCTACCTCCGCGCTAGACCCCCAGTCCTATTTTTTATGCTTTATTCTGAAACCGGGTCTCACGAAGTTGCGGAGGGTCTCACTAGGTAGAGAGAGACAGAGAGAGAGAGAGAGAGAGAGAGAGCGAGAGCTGAGGCTGGCCGTGAACACGGATCCTCCGGTCTCCGCCTCACAAAGTACTGGGATTACAAGCGTGCGACACCGTGCCCGGCCTACCTCAAGGATCTTGAAAAACAGGAACAGTCGAATCCCAAAGCCAGTAGGAGGCAGGAGGTAACTAATTTCAGAGCAGAAATTAATGAAATAAAGGATAAAAAAAATACAAAGAATCAACAAAACAAGAAGATGGTTCTTTGAAAAGATTAACAAGATTGACAAACCACTAGGTAACCTAACCAAAAGAAGGAGTGAATCAACACAAATTACCAAAATCAGAAATGAAAAAGGGGACATCACCAGAGATAGTGGAGAAATCCAGAGGATCATAAGAAACTACTTTGCCGGGCGTGGTGGTGCACGCTTGTAATCCCAGTACTTTGGGAGGCGGAGACCGGAGGATCCGGGTTCACGGCCAGCCTCAGCTCTCGCTCTCTCTCTCTCCCTGTCTTTCTCTCTCTCTCTCCTTAGTGAGGCCCTCCGCAACTTCGTGAGACCTGGTTTCAAAATAAAGTATAAAAAATAGGGCCAGGGGCGTAGCACGGAGGTAGAACACCCCTGCGTTCAATCCCCGGTACCGCAAAAAAAAAAGAAACTACTTTGAAAATTTATATTCCAATAAAATGGAAAACATGGAAGAAATCGAAA
>PVJS01044343.1:0-16687 GCA_004027185.1 Glis glis | reverse complement strand
AGTGATATTAGTAAGTCACTAAGAGTAAAAAGTCGGATGTCCCCCCTAATCTGTGGGAGCTAGATAGAATGGGACTTAGAAGGGACTTAGAAGGGAAGAAGAAGAAATCTTTAGATGGACAAAGAAGGTGACCTAACTGAGGGAGTTGGGAGGGGGGTGGAGGGAAACACACTATAGCACATGATGTACACACACAAACCTATATGACTCAATCACTATCCGGAGCATGAAAGGGAGGGAAGGGGGAGGGAATAGGGTGGGATTGGAGGGAGGGCTAAATGAGCAATGTGTGCATGTATGATATTGATACCCTGACATATATCAAAATGTATAATTACAATGCACCAATAAATGAACATAAAAAGGTAAAAAAATTCTTCTATGTTTCTTTATATATGTATTGTACTCAAGAATATTAATCATGCATATTTTATTCGTTTTTTAAAAGTAGCAACTTAATTTCCTTTTTCAACATTATACATATGTATAAGACATATGAGAATATAATAATACACTAATAACATACCGATATACTAATAACATTTTTGAGTGAATCTTTAATATGGAAATTTTCTAACTCATCCAAAGTCGTGGAAATATACAGAAATTTCATCCATTTAAATTGCTTTTTTAGAGTCTATTGACTAATCCAAATATTTGTAAGACAATTGCTCTTTCATACAAAATTGTTCAATTTTGAAATTTATTATACTTACTTTTAAAACCTGAACATTAAGTATCATTAAGTGTAGATAAAAAGGCTTGGCGGCTGTTAATGTACATTCAAAAGGCAACAGAAAGCTGCTATATTATTCTAACAATAATAAAACTCATACCAGGTATATTTTAGAAAGTCTAATGCATTCTAATTTTCTGTCCAAAAGATAACTTAAAAAAACAAAATTCTGCAATCTATACAAAAATGGTTTTAAGAGAGAATTATTGCATTAGATCTACTTGGCAGTTTGAAGAGTTACCTCCAAAATTTTAATAATAGAAGCAATTAGAGTTAATAATAAAAACAAAAGTTATGTACATTTTATAAATAGCAATATTATGACCTGTCCTATTTTTTATTCCATAGATCTGAATTTTAATGTTGACTTATACAATAACCCTTGCTAATAGTGATATTGTCCATCAAAGACAGATCTATTAGCAAGGCATGGTGGCGCACGCTTGTAATCCCAGTACTTGGGAGGCTGAGACAGGAGGATCACAGGTTCACCGCCAGCCTCAGCTACTTAGTGAGGTCCTCCACAACATAGTGAGACCCTGTTTCAAAATAAAGAATAAAAAATAGGGCCTGGGGGGTGTAACTCGATGGTAGAATGTCCCTGAGTTCCATCCCCAGTACCGCAAAAAAAAAAGATAGATCTATTAAGAACATATTTCTCATATGCTGTGAAGATCAAGTGCAGTTTTATAGAATGCATATATATCATCCTGAAGTTATGAGCAAGAGCCCTAATATAAAAATATTAGGATGATTGATCTGTGTTCAATACATGTATTAGTTACAAAGTCAGGAATAAGGCATAAGAGACCAATTAGGCCAGTAACAACTAGGCAGAGCTCTTGGGCTTGAAGAATTCAGAAGGATCTGTTTCCAGGACTCATTTCAGAGAGAGGTGTAGAAGTGGGGCTACCTTGTGAGGGGCAGTGTGTTTTGGTGAATGTACACTGCTCACCCACAGTTCATCTGTCAGGAGGAGAGCAAGAGAAGAAACACATTGAACTCATCCTCCTGCCTTTCTGTGCTTTTGTACTGGGGCTTTACGTTTGCCAAACTCAACTGCAGGTGAGTAGGGTAGCCTGCTGTGATATCCATGCTCATCAGCCATCCATGACGACAGCAGAGCAGAGAGCGTGGAGATAGGTCTGAATGAGCAAATCGAAGCTATCCTGCTCCCACGGAAAAGAGTAGTTAGGGAATTCCAGTGTTCAAGGTCCGTGTTCTGATAGTGACAAGTGCATGGTTCTCTGGGTTTCCCTGGAAAAGTACTTATTCGAGCACTTGTGAGGCCCCTGAGCATACCTCAAGTGAAGAGTGTCTGTCATGAGATACTAAGCATGAGACAGAATTAACCAAAGATGCCAATATAATAACCTAGACTTATGTTTCTCAAACTTTTGAACTATAATACATAGGCTCATTTTAAAACTCTTAGAGCCCCAGTATGACTTAAATGGTTTATTAAAATATTACTTTATTATGTCCAACTATAGAACTATAAATAGACATATTTTACTTATTGCAAATTCTGTAATATAAAATAACAACGAATTAAGTTAACAACAGTATAAAACAAGTAAAATAACAAATTAATACTATTAATGTAAAGGGGGTGCTTTATAGAAACAAAATTGCTTTTTGTGGAATCTAAAGCAAATATAACTTCTCCTAAAATTAATGTTAAAGTGCTAACACATGCTAATTTTATGTTAAAAACATAACTTAAAATGAAGTATTTTTGTAAACATTATATTTACAGAACTGTGGTTGAGTAATAGCTCAATTTTCTCTTCTCTTGAATCAATGCAAGCCATTAAAGTCTTCATACACAGCTTGCTAGGTTTTGTTTATTTTTTCTCTTCAGTTTGTAAGACTGTACCTTTTCTATCAAGGTGATTTATACTCTTTATTTATTAATGACAATCAAAGGAGCACTACTTTGCCAGTCTTAAAAATGTTTAAGTATGAAGCCGGGCATGGTGGCGCACACTTGTAATCCCAGTACATGGGAGGCTGAGACAGGAGGATCGCAGGTTCGCAGCCAGCCTCAGCTACTGAGTGAAGCCCTCCACAACTTAGTGAGACCCTGTTTCAAAATAAAGAATAAAAAATAGGGCTGGGGGTGTAGCTTGGAGGTAGAATGCCCCTGGGTTCAATCCCCAGTTCCACAAAAAAATATAAGTATGAATGCTTGATATTTGTGAGAGTACTAGCCCTTAGCTTTGCAAGTATTTTGGAATGTGCAAATTAGCACTCTTTTGGCCATCATAAACATAAAATATATGTCTTTTCACATTTATGATCTTATAATCTATAATCTATAGTCCTATTAATACATTATTAAGGACTCAAGATTATAAAACTGCTCATCTTCCCAAATGCAATTATGCAAATATTTAGGGGATTTTTAGAACCTTACCTTTTACTACAACTGTATTTCTAAAAGTTTGGTTTCTGAATACACTTCTAAAGATTATGTCAGTTTTCTAGGGTTATGCATTTTAAAAAGCATCCCAGGTGATGTTCACAGTACATGTGGTCCCTGATAAGTGTCACCTTCTTCTCCCTGGGAGATATTCACTTCTTAAATATCTGATCATCTTTTAGCTTAGCTCAAAAGATCACTGCACAGGGAAGCTTCTCTGCTTTTCCAGACGAGGCAAATTCCTCTTCAAAATCCTCACTCAGCCCCATGGTCATTCATTTCTTCTTCAGCACCGATTCACATCCAAGTGGCACATATTCATGGAGAACACAAAATATTTCTTTTTCTCCTCTCACACACATAGTAAGACTGTATCTTTCCATCAAATGGAAGTTTGGTGTGAGAATATGATTTGGTTAGTCAGTGACAATTAGAAATGCCAACTGTCAGTTTTGCTAAAAGCCTTGGTCGCCAGTATGCAATTCAGTACTTTCTCTTTCCCAGCATGCTTGGATGGCGCCTCCTTATTGGGTATGAATTCCAAAGTGATAATCATGTGAGACAAACTCCACTTGACAAACCACAAAATATGTGTCATGAGGGAAAAATAAATCTTGTCATTTTCAGCCCCTGATATTTGGAGATAGTTTTTTAGAGGAGCAATAGAATATAAGTTATTCCATCTGTCATATCCCAGGCATAGTATTATATTTATGCAGGTGATTATTTATTATCTGCTGACCATATCTAATTATGATCAAAGGAACCATCTTAATTTTCACTACATAAGATGTCATTGATATCCAACAATCTGCCTGGTATATTTTAATGGCTCCTGTTAGGCAGAATAATGATCTTCAAAGTATGTCCATGCACCAAAGCCTGGTGTTTCAGTTAGCACTTACTGCTGTGACCCAATAAACCTGACCACACAACTCAGAGGAAGGAAGATTTATTTGATCAGTGTTGGAGATTTCAGATGTTCATTCCATGTCAGGCTGGGTCTGTAGAGCTCAGGGCTTTGTGACAGGAAGCAGAGAGAAGGAGGGAATAAGACTCTGATCTCACATCATGGAGGCCAGAAGCAAGAGAACAAGCAACAAGGGGATTCAAAGACACAAGTACAGTCCACAAGACCACACCCATAGGGACTCACCTCTTCCAGCCATACCCCACCTGCCTAGGTTACCACCCAGTAAATCCTTTATAATGAATTTATCCACTAACAAGATTACAACCCTCATGACTTAATTATATCAATTCTGATCATTGATACATGAGCTCTTCAGGGGACATTCTATGTCTAACCATAACACCCAGAATTTGTGAATATGTTACCTTAAGTGGCAAAAGGAGATTGGCAGATGGAATGAAGATTGTTGTTTGTTTGTTTTATGGTTCTGGGGATTGAATCTAGGGGCATTCTACCTCTGAGCTATACCACCAGCTCTTTAATATTTTTTTTTTGGAAACAGGTTCTCTCCAAGTTCCTGAGTCTCACTAAATTGCTGAAGCTGGTCTCAAATCTGAAATCCTCCTGTCAGCCTCCCAAGAACTGGGAATATACACATGCACCATCATGCTCTGCCAGAGGGGTTCTTAAAACTAGAAGCAGTCATGGAGACTGAAAATGTGACAACAGAAAGAGAACTTCATGGAATAAAAAGACTAGGCTTGCACCTGCTGTCTTTGAAAATGTGTGTAGGGAGCTACATGAGAGAGAATGTGGGAATCATTCAGAAAATGACTTTCCTCAGCTAACAGAGAGGCAAGAGCTGGAGTTCCAACCCTACAATCAGAAGGATCTGAATTCGACCAAGACCCTGAATGAGCAAGAAATCCCCTTTTCCTCTCAAAGTCTCCCAAAAGAATTGCAACCTGTTGACTCCTTGACTTTAGTCCAGTGAGACCCATGTTGCAATTTGAAGCTAATAATTTTCGTGCTGTTTTAAGACCCAAAGTTTCTGGAAATTTGTTATAGCCACAATTAAAACACATGCATGTCTTAACAAAGATGCAAGAATAAACAAATGGCAGAATTATCAGGAGAAATGGAAATCTCTGATATGAAATTTCAGCTATGAGATAAAATCTTCCCTAAAATGTTTTAATGGGTCCTAAAATGTTTTAATGTTTTTCTTCTCTTATCTTCAAGATAAACCTTTTATTTTCTTTCATGTAAGAAATTTAAATTATAAGGAAGCTTGCAGAGAGATGATGCTTGGTTTAATCAGGTCTTGATTTTTAGAGAGGTGCCAAAATGTACTAACTGCTATTTTTACTCCTTCAAAGTCAAGGTCTTTTGCACCTCCCTATCCAACATTTTCTGGCTCTGCCAAGGAAGTGGTTAGTTTAATTACTTCAGGTTAAGGTTGTAATTGCCCTTCTACATTTTATGCCACCAAGCCTTGTCTGATTTCCACTTAGTGTTAATGAAAACAGAAAGAAACACTTGCACTGTTTTGATCATCGGCCTCCTCTAAAGCTGATCTTTGTTTCTAAATGAGTGTCTCTGCTTTGTCTATTACATGAAAGTGGACTCATTATTTCTTTCTCAGGATTTACTCCAGGTGTACTAATGACTACATTATATTGGCCAAAGATAATATTTGAAAGAAACTTCCAAACTTCTACTTGTTTTGAAATAATAACTGGCCAGTTTCTTAAAAGGTGCAAAATATACAAATCTATGAGGAAGTGGAATTAAATAAAAGTGATTCAAAATACCTTCCTGAGTTTCAAGAAACATCAGCCAGGAGCAAGAATATTTGCAAGCTTTGCAAACAAAATATGAAAAAGTTACACACACATATACACACACACAGGTAAACACACAGCAAGAAATTATTTAATCTACTCAAATTCAATTTGCTTACTTTTTTCTTCTCTGAGTATATTTTAATATGCAGTACTGATAAATATTAAAAAATTATTTGTTGATACTATCAGATATTGTCAGGGTTTGGAATTCTTCCAAAAAGAATAGATAAATTCAGATGAGTGATATAATGAATTAACTAAGAAAATAACAATGTAAGACACTCATGGAATCTTGCACAAAAATTTAGTCTATGATAAATTTTATTTTCTCAAAATGAAGTCTCCACCTTAATATTATCTTAGGATTTTTTCTGGTCACCAAGTTTCCCTTGCAATATTTCCAGATATCTATTTCAATTCTTAACACACTCTATTATATTAAATCTGTGCTGTCATATTTGTAAGACTTTATAATACATTTATCTTTATTCTCTGGAAAGACTCCAATTTATAGGATGATTTTGAAAATATACCTCCAAGTTAATCTAGACATGTTTTCTTTTTGCTTAAACAAAAGCTTCAAACCATGTTAATGGTTATCCTCATAAATCTACATAGTCTTTCTTAACAGAGTTGCTACTATTAGAATAACTCTTGGTTGTGTAAATCTGACACAGGAACATTTAGCAGTCTCTGTTCTTATGATAAAAACGACATATCCTCAAACAAACAAGGGGCAAAAATAAAACAGAAACAATAACTAATATTTAATGATCATATTATAAAATTATGGAATTTTGTTTTGAGAATATACTGTGAGGATGAAGCCTACGTATAGTATAGATAAAGAATCATGATAAAATACCACTTTAACCATGAAAGTGTGGTTGCAATTTTTTTTATACTAGCAGACAGTTGGCCAGAGTTGATCCCAAGGCCATAACTTACCAAGCCATGCTCCATGTTCTATATATTACCTTTCAGCATACAAACAGGCTCGAGTTTAACTTTCTATATCATCCACCCTACTCTTCTTTATTGTCAGTGTTTACCAACGGAATTTTTACTCCTTCTTTCTCTACTTCTTCACCTCCTGATGAATTATTAAATCACTTAAATATTGCTTTTGTCTTTATCCTCGCTATATAATGCCCTCCCCATTAGGGATAAACCTAATGGACCTATTTTGTACTTTACTATACTTAATATCTCATCAAAGATGACACATTGGGTCACTTTTTTATGTTGCATGTTGAATTTTGAAAAGATTCAAACAGTTTTTTTTTCCATTCCACATGCTCTCTTAGAACTTTCACTTTTCCCCATCATGATGTAGGACCTAACCCTTTTTGCTCAAATCTGAGTGGGCTTGGGACAGACAGAACCCTGAGAGAGTAGTATTTTGATTTCTGACATTAGGTCATAAAAGGCAACATACTCGTGATCTTGACCACTTGCATCAGAGCCCAGTGTCACCAGGCGAGCAGCCCACTATTTGGGAGTCACCTTGAGTAAGGAAGCACAAACTTGTCTATATAGAGATCCCAAAAAGAAGCCTTGGGGCTAAATGAAAAGAAAGATATGTCACAGTGCCTTTCAACTGCTGTAAGTCCAGCCATCCCCTGATCCAACTGGGCCAGAGACCCACATCCAGGTGACAGACTGAAGGTTGGTGACCTTCACCCCAAATCCATAGGTTTAAGCCTTAAACTACAATGTGATGGTTTTAGGAAGTGGGAGTTTGGGGACATGATCAGGTTTTGATGAAGATATGAAGGTAAAGGCTTAAATTGGGCTAATTGTTCTTATAAGAAGGGGAAGACCAGAGCTCTCTGTTGACACACAAACAAGTCCTGTGAACACAGATTGACATGGTAGCCACCTACAACAAGGAAAATAATTTTCATCATGAACCAAAGCTGCTACCATTTGGCCTTGTATGTACCAGCCTTCCCAACTGTGAGAAATCAATGCTGCTTAACCATCCACCTGTGGTATTCTGTTACAGCAGCCTCAGCTGACTACAGCAAGCCAGGAACATTGAGCCAAACGTTCTGCAAATGTTGGCACTCAGAATCCTTAAGAAACATAGAATGATGGTTGTTATTTTAAGCACCAAAATTTTGGACTGATTTGTTACAAAGAAATAAATAACTGGAACAGTTCCTTCAATTTCCTCTTTTTCTCCTTTCTCTTTCTGTCTCTCCCCACCCCCTTTTTTTCTTTTTATTTTACAACATTTATTGTTCTAAATGGCCTTCTGCTTTCCCAACATTCTCAGCCTGATTTTTTTAATTCTTCAAAAACAAGCTTATTTTCAATGGTAATGTTCTCTGTGATTCTATCCTCGGCTAATATCAGCTAATTTCAGACAACTCAGTGGCTGTATCTATCACAAATAAATTATGGTTACCCCCAAATCACTCCTGAAGTGTCACATTAAATTCTCAAAGGTTTTTATTTTCATACACTTTCTCCCTCATATTTTCAATTCAATAATACTCAGAGAAAACTCATCATTTATGCTGTTTTTCCAACTCTTCTTTTCTTTAAAAGCAATTTCTGCATATAGGATTTCCATTCATCTATTTTCTAAAGCCAAAAAATAGAGAGTCATCTTGTCTCCTCTGTTTTATTTTTTTACATCAACACCCCACATTACAGCCAGTCCTGGATTCCATGTGTACGTACTTCCTCAACCTTCTGTGGATCTCTACAGCACCATCTGAATAGTGCACAGCTGATGGGGAAGTCTGATGTTCTCTATTTCTGTAGGCGAATCATAAAATTATTTTAAGAGCAATTAAACTTGCCTCATACCATCCTGGCAGACTGCAGGCTAAAAATAAGTGTAGCCACCCATCAAAGTGTTCAGCAGATCTGAAAGACCTTCCACTTAATAAGATGTTCTCTGTTTAGGAGGCAAATGTGTTAACAGGATCTTTGCAAAGTTATCTATACAAGACCCTCAATGTCAGTCATTTTGCAAAAGAACAAAGATGAAGGTCAATCACTTTAAGAAACTCTAATTCTGGGTACCGTATCCCCTGCCAAATGACCATTCTTTTTTATTAAAACTGTGACATAAAAGAGCTTTCCCAAACAGTCCCATTGCTATATGTTTCTGTTTGATCCTATAGGCTGAAAGAGGCTGCTTTACACAAAGAAAGTGGAAGATACTTCTCCCAGCACCCAAGACATCACAGATTTTTATGCCTTTCTCTTTCAATAGACTTTGGACTCCTTCAAAGCACCGGGGGCTCATCTCCCACTCCCTCTGTCCATCCCTTCAGGGACTAATAGAAAGCTTCAATTTTAGAATACTTTGAATACATGCTTATTGAAAATTAACCTATTAATGAAAGATTATTATATATTTGTGTTCATTTCCTCTTCTCTAGGTGGAGTTTATTTTTTCCTTTTTTTTTTTGCGGTACTGGGGATTGAACCCAGGGGCGTTCTACCTCCGTGATACACCCCCGGCCCTATTTTCTTTATACTTTATTTTGAAACCGGGTCTCACGAAGTTGCGGAGGGCCTCACTAAGTAGAGAGAGAGAGAGAGAGAGAGAGAGAGAGACAGGGAGAGAGAGAGAGAGAGAGAGAGAACTGAGGCTGGCTGTGAACCCAGATCCTCCGGTCTCCGCCTCCCAAAGTACTGGGATTACAAGCATGCACCACCACGCCCAGCTTATTTTTTCTTTTAAATGTTATAATTTCAGGTTATTAGTGACAGTCTCTTCTAATTACTTTGTTTGAGGAATAACAGAAGAAGATTTTTCCTGCCATAATTGAAAGATAGTCATAAATAATACACCTCAGAGATGGGACAACCTATTCTTAAAAGAAAGCAAATAAAATTCTTTGATGCTTTAGAGGATAGGAATACCCTTTAAAAGCTCCAAATTATTATAGGAGAAAGACAAAAGAGATTATTTTGGGAACTTAAAACATGTATGTTCAAATTACAAAATTAAAATTGTTCATAATTGGTTTCATGAAAAACATTTCATCCTTTCTTTGCCTCACATAAAATGAGCAACATTTTATAGATAATGTAAACATAATATAGATTTTATATGTAAAGTACATAAAAACATTGCCAGTTAATCAATTGCATTTTGAGAAGAAAAAGCAAACTTGAGTAAAGACAAGAATGAAATATTTTTTTATCACTATAGCTGCATAAAAACACAATGGGGGGGATGTAGATTAGCGATGATATATGCGAGGCATACTCATGGGTTTTCATTGTTGATAAATTCAATAAATTGCTTTGTAGATACAGGGGAGCAAAATATGTCATACTTAACAAAACAGTTGTATTTCAAATTCAGGAAATGCCTTCAATAATAATACAAAATCTGGACCACCGGGGTTCAGTTCTGGTCACTATAGGTTAAAAAAAAAAGTTCAGGGGCAAGTGCCTAGGATGGTACAGGTTTATAAGAAGATGTTTTCAACAAAAAAGGAAAGGATTTATGGAAACATTAGAGAATTGCCACATGGAAGGATGTAAAATTCCATGACCAAGTGTAGAAATGAGAGAGACACAGACTCTGGCTTGTCATAAATAATATATCCATCAGACATGTTTCCATCAGTTTCCATTAACTTGAACTGTTTAAAGAAAAGGAAGTGACCCCATGGTGGGAGATTTAGCATTTTCTCTATTGTCACAATTTGACTCTTAGGCATTTAGGAGACAATTAGTGAAAAGGAGAAACAGAGCAGCAAACACCATCCTTGTACTTCTCCCTATACACACACCAGTATGACTTAAGGAGTGTGTCGATATACGAACAGCTTTTGGGCCTTTAGACAGTTTTTGTGTTACACTGGCGTTTGAGATGAAAAGTAAGGGAGAGATGAATAGCTCCAGAATACAGAGTGAGAAGAACTTGGCATTCTCTTAAATAATGTAGGAAGGCGAGTGAGAGAGAAAAACCATACCGAAAGCACGAGATAAACCTCTCAGCTGCCATGAACCCGGGTTCTGCATGTAATGAAGGACCAGAGTAAAACCTCAGCTGATTCAGGGGATGAAAACCTTGCCTGCAGGAGTGATTCAGCGCCTAGAGTGGGTAGTGTTCCTGTGCCACACTCATGTCGTCTGTCTCTCCTCGAGTTTGGATTAAACCCTATTGATCACACAGAGTGACATATGAGATTGCTGTTTCACTTTTATTTTGTTTGTGGGAGTCTGGGAGGGAATTGTGCAATCCTCAAGAAGAAATAAAGAGTAGGTCCAAAATTCATGCAATTTTGGAGGAAAAAGACTGAGGCCCAGGGAAATGTTTTATCAACTGAGAGGGCCCCCATGTGGATCTGATAATTTTCTAGGAATTCATAGAACTCCTAGAAAATACTTTGCATTTCCCATTGCTTGACATTTTGGAATGTGGGCTGATTTCAAATAAATCCAAGTTTTTTTTTTTTTTATTCTTTATTTTGAAACAGGGTCTCACCAAGTTGCAAAGACCTCACTAAGTAGCTGAGGCTGGCCGCGAACCTGGATCCTCCAGTCTCAGCCTCCCAAGTACTGGGATTACAAGCATGCGCCACCACACCCAGCTCTTAAATCCAAGTTTAATAAGACATAGGAAACACCAGCTGTTACTTGCTTTAAATATATTCCCTATGTTCTGTTTGTTAGAGCTTTCCTGGAATATATGGGCCTGAAGAAACACCTTCCCTTGCTCACCTCCATCCATTTAGCAGGCATCATACACTGGAATTTTACTTTACCATCCTGAGCACTCATTTAATGAGGACTGTACTCTCTCCATTGACCTGTGCTTACATCTCACCTCATGAAACATTTACAAATTGCAAAAGGAGGAGCCTATTTATAAAACAATCTGACTTTATCCAACACCTATCCCAGTGCCTTGCCAAAATAGGCACTGATCCGATACTTGCTGACTTGATAGACCTCTATTTGAAGGGAGACTCATTGTTTATGGGCCAAATGGATTTAATTACAAAGAATCCAAATGTTTCACCTTCCTGACTGTTTTAGAAGTCACTCACAATGATGCCTATGTGCAAAACTATTAGCTTTTATAAAGTTTAAAAAGTCAGGATTGTAACGATCCAGAGTTTTCAAGGAAAAAATTTAGGAAACTCTGATTATAATTATTTTCATCCAAACTTAGATGCTTACTTAGTAGATATCAGCTCATCATCTGTGAAAGATCATGAGTATAACTCCATTATCCAGAGGCTAATAGAGGATTAAGTCGGATGACATCTTGAAGCAGTTGGTATGATGTCCCATGCTCTGGAGCCCAACACTGTTGTTATAATTTGATAATGAATGTCATCCTTGTGGGTCAAACGTAAGTATGAGCCGTTATTTCATTCAACACTTATTTCAATCTGTAATACTATGGAGTATAATTTTTAGCACTGATCTTAAATATTTCAAAACATGCCAAAGTTTCAGCAATTAAATGCTAATTTTTTTAATCAAGTGTTTAAATAAATGCCATTATTTGGTTTTAGTGAAATGGTTAAATATGTGGACTTTAACTCCAAAAAAACCTGTATTTGAGCTTTGAATTGTCCCTTCTGAGCCTCACAATACTGGTACTTTATTTAATCTCTTTATCAACTCAGTTTCCATAACTGGGATGAAACCTATCATACGCCTCATAGCTGTTGTGAGGGTTAAATAAGATAATGCACATAAAACGCACAGCTCATGGCACTTAGTATACACTGAAAATGTAGCTTTTATTGCAATTTTATCCAAGTATCAATTATTAATGTATTTTTATAATAATTAGAAGCATAATGACTTATTTCAAACCAACATTTCTATGTCACATAGAAATGTGAAAAACATTAAAGATAACATTAAATTAAAATCTGATAAAATAAAAGTCAAGAAATCACTGTCAAAATCCTTACAAGGTCAAGGTTTAAAGATTTCCTGAGTAGTTTGATGTCTAACCACTTACATCTCCAATGAAGGGAAAAAAAAAGCATTTAAAAGTCTATTGCTTGCATCTCCAAAGTAGTAAAATTAATTAGGGAGATGTGCAAGATGCTGATTCATTTGATTATACCTTAGTACCTAAAGTGCAGAATTTCCCTGTGAAGTCTGTTGCCTAAAGGAGTTTTGGTTGATTCATCGCCTCTTTTGCTCAGAGGGTTGATCATTGCAAATGACTTTATTGACCCATGGCGTGGTTCAGCATCATATGCTCCAGTGAACCAAGCAATAAACAGCTGCTAAGTGCAGGTGAGAAGGCGTCATGGAAAATTCAAGGACTGCATCAGCATACTCTCTGCCATCGGGCTCCCATGCTGTCACAGATTTCTGATTTCCTGTTTGACGGGCATGGTTTTAAAGTGACTTGCCCTAAAATAACATACCTTCCTAAGGACTTGCATGACTTTTACATAGTCATAGAGGGCATTCTATTTTCAGCATCCTCATTCCAAATGCCTGGATCTATAGCCATAGTTACAGTTCATTTTTAATGGTTTATTCTGTGTTAGTAGGAATCTCAAGCCAAATAAAAATTTGATGAAATAAGATATAATATTTCAGGATTAAAATAATATTTTGGGGATCATCTAATGACTTTTTTTTTTGCAGTACCAGGGATTGAACTCAGGAGCATTCTACCTCCGAGCCACAGCCACAGCCTTATTATTATTTTTTTTTTATTCTTCATTTTGAAACAGGGTCTCGCTAAGTTGCAGAGGACCTCACTAAGTAGGTGAGGCTGGCCGTGAACCCTGATCCTCTGGTCTCAGCCTCCCAAGCACTGGGATTACAAGCATGCGCCACCATGCCCGGCTATCATATAATGACTTTAAACACTTCATAAAAATATGGCTTAAGAATCAAATATTATCCAATAGCAGAAAGATCCAGAGCTGAGAAATCTCAGCACTCATCAACTCATTCCACCAAGTAGCCTTGTCAGATTCTTACCATTAGAAATTGGCTGACTGTGTTAGTCTATTTTCTGCTGCTATAACAAAATATCAGAGACTGGGTAATATGAACAGTAGTTTGGCCGGGGGTTTGTATTCCCAGTACTTTGGGAGGCGGAGACCGGAGGATCTCGGTTCGCGGCCAGCCTCAGCGCTCTCTCTCTCTCTCTCTCTCTCTCTCTCCCTGTCTCTCTCTCTCTACTTAGTGAGGCCCTCCACAACTTCGTGAGACCCGGTTTCAAAATAAAGTATAAAAAAGTAGGGCCGGGGGTGTAGCGCGGAGGTACAACGCCCCTGGGTTCAATCCCCGGTACCGCAAAAAAAAAAAGATTATAATAAACAGTAGTTTATTCAACTCAGCTTTGTAGAGGCTGGGATGTCTAAAACTGAGGAACTGCATATGGTAAGAGATGTGTTGTAGTGTGAAAACATGAAAGAAGGGCAATAAAGGGCATGCAAGTCAGAAAGAGAGGGAAGGAACTGAGCTCTTTGGGTTGATCTCATCCTTTTAATCAAGAGCCCATTACTGGAATAACTGACACAGTTTATGTTACATGAGGGAAGAGCCCTCGTGGCCAAAACACTTACTAAAGGTCCCATCTCTTAATATCATTACAATGGAAATTAAATTTCAACATGAATCTTAGAAGGGACATTCAGACCCCATAGCACTGATCTTCAGGACAACTCTTCTGTGTTAGATGATTTAAAATAAAAGTATCTCCTCCATCAGACCAAGTTAGGGTACATTAGTAAAGTTTTCCTGTTATGATACAGTGTTTCCAAAATAGGCAAAATGAATAAAAATAAATTCGTAAAGTTTATGCAAAACAAGAAGAAAAGTCACAGTTCGGGAAAATATATTTGCAAAAGACCTATGAGGTGCAAGGTCATACAAAATATACAAAGACATATTGAAAACTCGGCAACAAGGAAGACTGCAAAATGAACAAAAGATAAAAAAGACAATTTACCAAATAACATATACAGATATATGGTGTATGAAAAGATGCTCCACATCATATTTCATTAGTGAAATGCAAATTAAAACAGCAAGACACCACTATGACTGTATTGGGATATCCAAAATTGAGAATATTGACAATAACAAGTACTGATAAGGATATGGAGAAACAGGACCTCTTATTCCTTGTGGGGAGAATGTAAATGAACAGTACAGCCACTCTGAGAGTCAGCACATCAGTTTCTTTAAAAATTAGATATATTCTTACCATTTTTTTTTTTTTTTTTGCGGTACCGGGGATTGAACGCAGGGGCATTCTACCTCCGCGCTATGCCCCCGGCCCTATTTTTTATACTTTATTTTGAGACCGGGTCTCACGAAGTTGCAGAGGGCCTCACTAAGGAGAGAGAGAGAGAGAGAGAGAGAGAGAGAGAGCGCGCTGAGGCTGGCCACGAACCCGGATCCTCCGGTCTCCGCCTCCCAAAGTACTGGGATTACAAGCGTGCGCCACCACGCCCGGCTTTCTTCTTACCAATTAATACAACAATCACTTTTCTTGGTATTTACCCAAATGAGTTGATATCTTATATACACACACACACACGCACACAATACACATTGAATTTTACAGCAGCTTTACTCATAATTGCTAACAATTTAAGCAATCAAATTATTCTACTATAAGCGAAAAGATAAATGAACTGTGATGTATTAGCATGATAGAATATTTTTCACCGCTAAAAAGAAAATGAGCTATCAATCCATTAAAAGACATGAAGGGACCTTCAATGCATATTCCTAAGTGGAAGAAGTCAGTCCGAAAATGCTCCTACCATTGTATGATTCCAATTGTAAGTCATAATGGAAAAGACAAACTTTATTTATACAGTGGAAACATTAATGGTTGCTAGGGGTTAAAGAGAAAGGTGGAACAAATAATAGAGCATAGAAGATTCTTAGAGTAGTTTAACTATTTTGCATAATGTTTTAAGAGTGGATACATATAAGTAAAGCATTGTCAAAACCTACAGTATATACAACACCAAGAGAGAACCTTAAAATTTCAGTCTACTCAAAAGGGAAAAGTAATTAACTTTGGTACAATATGCTTCCCATATTTGAGACAATTTCTGGTTCAATGTGAACAAGAAAATGCATGCAACTGATTAAATCAATTTTGGCTCAAAATATATTCTTTACTAATTTATTTTGCTGTCGAAAGGAATTTCATAGTTTTCTTAAAAAGTTCAAAGCAAAATGTCACCCTATATTTTACATTTGACAATGTGAATTTTATGACAGTAATGCTAAGAACTGTACCACATGTTTCAACGAAAGTAGTCTATAATGAATAAATGGGCATGCAAGGATTTTTACAGCAATATTCAAAGGGACTATTTAAAAAAATAGAGAAGTTTCATTATTCAAATCATAGACATAGTCTCATAAAAACTAAAGATCTACAATGAGACAGAAAATAGGTGACCTACTTTGGATATTCACAAATCCAAACAGTAAAGGAATTTAGTGGGAATTGATTTTTCACTCCAAATAGTACATATATATATATATATATATATATATATATATATATATAATAGTCGAGTATATATATATATATATACCCATATATACATATGTTTGTGTGTGTATATATATATAATAGTCAAGAGTATATACATATATACTCTTGAAAGGAGAAGTAGAAATTATTAACTATTATCAGGAGTTTTAAAATTGCTTGAAGACATAAGGCAATAGGAATTTATTATTATACCCAGAGGAATACTAGATATTATTTCTCAATAATGCCTGAAGAATAGCCCTAGAATCATGTGGAGATATGTGAG
>PVJS01044342.1:0-10659 GCA_004027185.1 Glis glis | reverse complement strand
GAAGTTTGGCCCAAACTCAGGAAGTTGGTGTCAGAAGTCCCTGACCTACACGTGGAAAGTGCATCCTGCCTGGACCACAGCCACTGAGGCCGGGGTGATTAGTCTCCAGTCCTAGGGAATGGAAGAGGACTCTCTTCCTCCCAAGTTCACAAACTGACTGCTGTTCAGAAAAATGCTTACCTTTGCTCACAAGGGATCTGAGGGTTGGAAGTGATGTGAACTGAGAAAAACGGCTGAAAACCCAAATCACCCTGAGCCTGGCTCCTGAGGGCAGCTCACGATTGTCACTGTCAGGCCTCATCCCGGGACTCGGCATCACAGCTGACACGCAGCCGTCCCTCTCATGGTGCCAATACATTTTTTTTTTTTTTGCGGTACTGGGGATTGAACCAGGGGCATTTCACCATCAAGCTACACCCCCAGCCCAGTTTTTTAATTCTTTATTTTGAAACAGAGTCTCACTAAGTTGCAGAGGACCTCACTAAGTAGCTGAGGCTGGCCGCAAACCTGCGATCCTCCTGTCTCAGCCTCCCAAGTACTGGGATTACAAGCGTGCACCACCACGCCTGGCTGCCAATACATTTTTAGGAGTAAATAATAACACAGGCAAATATAATAATAACTACCATGTATTGAGCAACAATAATTAGAAAGATGCAGAATATGCTTTTTTTTTTTACAGTACTGGAGATTGAACCCAGGGGCATTCTACCTTCAAGCTACCCCCAGCCCTATTTTTTATTCTTTATTTTGAAACAGGGTCTCACTAAGTTGTGGAGGGCCTCACTAAGTAGCTGAGGCTGGCCGTGAACCCGGATCCTCTGGTCTCAGCCTCCAAAGTACTGGGATTACAAGCATGAGCTGCCATGCCCGGCTCAAATAAGCTTTTAAAAATCTAACCTTTGTAATAATCCTCCTGGGATATAGTACTTTAATTTTGCAAGTGGTGCAGTGTTTAGCACAGGGCAACGCTCAAGCATCCCTCCAGGGACTCAGCTTTGGACCTGGCTCCGTGGGTTAGCAGAGCCCAGCACACTGCTCCCTCATACCTGAAGCCAACCAGAAACAGGGTCCGGGCTCAGCACCTGCAGGGGAAGTTACACCCCATTTGCTACGGTGCTTTGCAAGGTGAGTCACAGAGGGTGGGAGCGTGAGTGTGCTCCCCTCCCTCCTCCTGCCTCCCCTCCCTCCTTCTCATCTCTCCCCAAGTCACTTCCCCATGGTGGCTGCATTTGCCATGGCGGACAGTGTGCGGCCCGGGCACCCACAGCAGCATGAGACTCGGGCTGGAGGGCCAAGGGAGGGGGTGAAGGATGAGAAGGGCAGGGTCCTCTTGACTCCCAGGGTGCTCTGGAGCCTAGGACGTTGGGAGCAGAAAGTGGCCACTCTTATTTGACCAAGACAGCACTACCCTGGCAAAGGAGGAGAGTATGCTAGGCACTTACCCAGTGGCGGTGAGAGGAAAATGTTCAGCTATTTGAGGTGGTAATATGGAGCTAGGATTGGGGGTCAGAATATTTTGCCCAAGTGAAAGAAGTGAATCAGGGATGCGACCAATAGAAGTGAGACGCCAAAGATGAAGTGGGCAAGAGAAGGGGTTACATAGCAATCCCCCCTTACCCATGGAGGACGTCCCAAGACCCCCAGGGGCTGCCTAAAATCACAGATAGTACTAAACCCTATCTATCTGTGTTTTTCCTATACATACATACATACACACACCTATCATTAAATTTTAAATTATTTAAATTATAAATTAAGACTGGTAAGAGATTAACAATAACTAATAATAAAATAAGTATAACAATATACTGTAATAAAAGTCATTTAAAATTTCATAAATTGTATATTTCTAGAATTTTCTATTTGATATGTTTGGACTGTGGTTGATATCATGTCGCTGAAACCTTGCAAAGCAAAATCACGGGTAAAAGAAGGCTCCTGTGTGTGACATCAGAAAGCCCTGGATTGCAAGCTTGCTCTGCTGCATCCTGTGTCCTTCTATGTCCATTTCTTTCTTCCTTTCCCAATCTCTAAACTGGAAATGGTAATAACCACCTCATAGTGTTAATGTGAAAACTGGCAATAAGTACAGTTAAGAAACTTGTACAACACTTGGCCCAAAATGGGCATTTATGGGCTAGTGTTTATTGTTATATTTAATACCATCCAATGCATAGTTGAAGGAAATGTGTGGAATGGCTCATAGGCCACACGTATAAGTCCTGTGGATGTCTCCAGAGGGTTCAACGTTTGGAGTCTTTGGAGCAGTGTTTTCCTCATCCAGGCCTGTGGTCGTGACTTAGAACACCAGGCTTTCCTGGGAATAAGCCCCACTCAGCTGCCCTATGATGTTCCAACAGGTGGTCAATAGAGATAAGAGATAGAAGTCAGTACCTGGGGAATTTTCATGGTACATTCCTTAGAGAACAAGCCCATTTTCAGCCCCTGAGACAACACAACGGCGGGAGGGCAGCTAGTGGCACATCTAAGCTAGCAGAGGCCACTCTGCCACCTCCTGGGGACATGGGACAGGCAGTGGGCCCCCTGGTCTTGACAGGCAAGGGCTGAATCAGGCTAGTGATATGACTCAGTCTTCTCTCCCTGAGCCTATTTTTGAGAAAGGCCCTGTCGAGATCTACAGATTCAGGACAAAGACGAGTGGTATGTGTAATTTCTGGAAATGGCTCAATTTTGCTCTGCCATCCGTCCATAGAGCCAACAATTTTAGAGAAGCCCGAGTCGCAGACACGAAAGCCATCCACCGATCATACATCCTTCATTTCAGACCCAACGGAGCTACGATAGCGAGCACGCAACCAACACTGTATCCTAGAGTGGAAAGGGCCATGGCCTCCCCTCTGCCTTAGCAGAGCATCCAGGTGACAATCAACCTAAGGCCTTTATCTGCTCAGATTCCAGGTTCACCTGTCCCAGTGTGCTTTCCTCTAGTTGACTCGGTCTAGTGTCTACACTATCAGGTTGACACATGGTCACAGTTCAGCAACTCTCTGCCACCATACTCCACAGATTGTGGGTAAAGAGCTGGGGCATTGAAGGTGGGAAGGCAGAGGGATGAGTGGGACACCCATGACATTTACCGAGCTCCGTTCACTTTTGTGTAATACACTTGAGGTAGATTTTCTAGCCCCCATTTGGTGTATGTGAAATCCGAGGCCCAAAGCAGCTGTGCTGGGGACAGTCAGAGAGAAACTTCCAAAGTGGGAATGAGCTCTCCGCTTGCCTGATACCAAAGATAGTGTCTTTTGCTCTGCATAGCACACAGCTTCATATCCACGTCCCAAGTGCCCACCCCTGCTGGATATCACAAGGGCCCCCAGCAAATGCTCCCTTGTGCTATGCTGAAGAGAGTGCTTCAGCCCCGGTCCACCACCACTGTGCGCCTTCCTGGGATCCTCCTGTCTTCTGGAAATGGGGTTATAATCTCATCTACCACACAGTGTTGATGTGAAGTTTTAGGAAGCACATGTTATCCACGGTGTCTAATTCAGGGCCTGACGCGCAGTCGGCTCCTGCTGTAGGTGACATTCTGTTTGCACATAGAGGAAAGCACCTTGGATCCCCAGGGAGTGTAGCATTAGCCTGACTTCCAGCAATTTCCCCTCTCCCTCAACAGCCAGACTCTGCGTGGAGAGGGCTTCAGAAAACTCTGGAATCGGGTTGTAGTTGAGCTGTCCTTCTTCCACATTACAGGAGAGGTGCCGATGAAGAGATAAGGGATGCCAACAGGAAGCGAGTGCCTGAGCCAGGAACCTGGCTCCCAGGCTCCCTCAGTGCAGAAGGAACACCCCCAGGAATGGCTAAGAATGCTTTTTTCTACAAGTAACTCACAACCAAGCCTTGAACAGGCTTGAGTAATAAGGCAATGCCTATTATCACCTCCCATAAGAAGCCCAGAGCTTTAGCAAACTCCAGGCACCAGATACCAGGTTGTGGTCTTGCGTCTGACTCTTGCGGCTCTAGTGTCTCCTAGGTGGCAGGTTGCCACGCCCCACATCCAGGCAAGACAGGAGATCCTGAACTTCCATAGGAGTGATGGACCTTTTTCCAGAAGCTTCCTGAAGACCTCACTTCATGTCTCAATGACTAGGATACTCATATGTGTGTTCCAAAACCATTCATTGGCAAGAGAGATGGGATGGCCACCATTGGATTAGCACAGTTGTTCTTAACTCTGGGTGTCCGATAGAATCACACATCCAGCTTCTTAAAGACAGAGACCTGGGCTCCACCTCTAGAGAGTCAGGTTCGATTGGTCTGCAATAGAACCTGAGCAGCAGAACTTGATAACATGCACAGGTGCTTGCAATGGCCAGGAAGAAATTCAGGCAAGGCACTGCCATTACTGAGACCCATGCCGAGGGGAGAGAGCAGCTCACATCCGGGTTACACAAGATGCCCTGCTGAATTATTGTGTGAAGTCTCACCTTTACCCTCGATCCAATGAAAAACCACTTCCAAGAAGTTCCAAGAATGAAGTATGGGCACCACTGGGCCAGCAAAAAAAAAAAAGGTGAGTGCCTCAGGATCCTGCCCATGGTAGATCAAGCCCACCGGCTCCCAGGTTAGCTGGGGTTGGGGGTTCAGGGTCTAGTTGATGGGATCAAGACGTCTGGTTGGGCTGAAGCGGTCCCAAGGTCTGTTATCATGGCTGCTGCAGATTTGTCTCTGAAAGGTTTTCTCTGCTCTTTAATATTTGTAAGGTGGATAAAAAACAGCTTGTGCTGCTCAGAAAATGTGCTCATTTTCAACTGTCTTAAAGAAGTCTGGAAGAGACAGGCGGGTTGTTAAAGGGACTGGGAGTTTTTCTTTTCTTTCCAATTAGTCATTTCCATCTCTCCTGCATAAATACCCCCCCAAAAAATCCCTGGTAGAAGTGATGGAGTGATTATAATTATCATCTAAATCAGGATCACGTGGAATAAATATATACCCATTGCATACAGGTGGCCATGCTAGGTACTGAGGAAGATCTAACCCCCCCCCACACACACACACACATACCCTCCTGAGAAGCTTAAACATTAGTTTTGGTGACCGAATATGGTGACCAAACAATGTAAGGTAACATGAGTTACAGGCCAAGTAAGCCTGCCACAAGTCAAATGTGTTCAGAGACTTTCTTCACAATTACTCACAGGCATGTAGTCACCTGCCAAACTTACCAGAGGGTCTGTGTGTGAAGTAGGGAAATGAATTGATTCTGGGAACTGGGCATCTCGTTCTGCTGTAGAGAGACTTCACCAAGCAGAAGAGTGAAGCCATCGTCCTTCTTCCCAAAATCATCAGAAAGGGCCGGGGAAGCCTTTGGTTATTGTTATTGACGCAAAACCCACTGGCCTCAATTATGACAACCGTAAGATAGGAATTAAGCTACAAGTATAAATAGCATATGCAGCTTAACCATGCACTTTCTGCTAAGACACTTAGTGAAGCCTTTCACCAAAAATAAGTTATAACAGAAAATGGACAAGAAAAAAAAATAGTTTCTTTTAAAAGCTAAAGTTGTCAGGCAGCAGACATTGGACTGTGGGATGTGAGAGATGGGAGGGAAGAGGACTCAATGTAAGGCCTTCTTGGAATTTTTACTCTCTGGACCACATGAGGGTATGGAAAGTCAAATATGTGATTTGAGACAAATCATTAAAGAATAAGAGATACGAAGCTGGGTGTGGTGGTGCATGCTTGTAATCCCAGTACTTGGGAGGCTGAGACAAGAGGATCGCAGTTTCAAGGACAGCCTCAGCAACTTAGCAAGGCTCTCAGCAATTTAGCAAGACCCTGTTTCCAAATAAAAAATAAAAATAGGGCTGGTGGTGTAGCTCAGAGATAGAACTCCCCAGGTTCATTCCCCAGCACCAAAAAAAAAAAAGAATAAGAGATAGGAATTGATATAATTGGATGCATCATTGTGATATTTTCCAATAAAAAAGAAAAAGAATGTTTACTGTTCATAAGTACAAAAACAATTTTATAAATAACCTCCTGCAACCAATGTCCATTTCATTATTAACATAGATCAAACTATCTACATTTCCACTTTCAACAGACACATTCAATTTAAAAGCTCTTAAAACTTTGCTTACCTACTTAAAAACTAAGTGGTTTTTTTCTGGCCATTATAAAATACCATTGACAGTAGTTTATACCTTAATAGATGGCAACTATCTGTCTTTACAGCTTATTGGCAATTTTTTTCCTTTCTAGAAAATATTAGGACAAATAAAAACAATTATTAAGAAGCCATAGTAGAATCTTCACATGTATCAGTGTGCACGTACCTTTCATTCATTTTTTTCTTGTTATTGTTAGTCATCTTACACATACAGAACCACAAGTTCTTCACTTCTTTTGATAGTATAGCTCTTTCAGCTCTGGGAATTTCAAGCACTTTATAATTTTACTAGTTGCAGAAAAGAAGTTTCGGAAAGTGTATTCTCTCCCCAGATGCCACACTTCACTTTTTTTTTTTTTTTTTTTTGCGGTACCGGGGATTGAACCCAGGGGCATTCTACCTCCGAGATACACCCCCAGCCCGATTTTTTATTCCTTATTTTGAAACAGGGTCTCACTAAGTTGCGGGGGGCCTCACTGAGTAGCTGAGGCTGGCTGCGAACCTGTGATCCTCTGTCTCAGCCTCCCAAGTACTGGGATTACAAGCGTGCACCACCCCACCCGGCTCACACTTTACATTTTTTAAAAAACATTTAAGCAAAAATTGAATGTGAAGGACAGCATCCACACAGAAGAGCACATAAAATCTTTATGTACTTTGGGTCAGCAGGCATCATCAAAGCTGTCTGCCGACCGAACGGTCCATTCGCAATGCTTTTAAACACCAATTGAGCATCTCAGTCCTGAAAGGCAGAGTTGAATTTATTCTCAAACTCACCAGGACTGTCTTCTTTGGGAAGTTCAGAGATGTTTGGGGGACCCTGTTCAGAGTGGCACATTAGTTCTCTCTGTCTTTCTCCATTTTGTTACTTTTTTAAGAGTTGGTAGTCTCTGTCTCTTAATGAGTGGCCCTCGTGGTAAGTTTGTGGCCGTTTTCAAGTTCATTCATTGGGTCTACTTGTCCTTTCTCGTCTTTTGCTATCACTCCGCCTCTTCTTACTGCCCAGCTGTAGTTTCATACGACAAGCTAAGTGGAGCTTGTGGGGCATTTACAGGAAACTAGGGGCATTATCAGCCCGTTTGAAGTTGGGAATGGCTCCGGGAAGGCAGAGCAACTATGTGTATAGCACTCATGGGGAAAATGCATTTGCATCGTTTAACGCTCTGCTTTGTGTCTGAGTTCCAAAAAGAAAGGCCTCTATAAAATATAAGCAAGCTATGTCTTTTTTCATGTCAGTAAGACTCGTCTTGCTTCCCAGGCTTCTCCAAAGCCAGTCTGATATTAATATTTTCATCATGTTGCCTGAGAAGCCCAGAGGATGAGAGGGTACATAGCCCAACTGGAGCTTTTTCTTCAGAGTCTAGAGCCTAAGACAGTTCGATTTCTGCAGAGCAATGGAGTGGGGTCACAGGGGGGAGGGGGATCACAGAACTGCAGCCTTGCATTAACACACAATCATGCCATGGCTGCTTCAAGTTGACCAGGCTGAAGAGGAGGATGTTGAGTTTCTCCAGCAACTAGCACTAGACTGAATGTTCAGTTTTCTCTCAATACATTTTGCTCCAAATTAAATTACATTTTTAAGCCGGGCATAGTGGCGCACACTTGTAATCCCAGTACTTGGGAGGCTGAGACAGGAGGATCTCAGGTTCGTGGCCAGCCTCAGCTACTTAGTGAGGCCCTCCACAACTTAGTGAGACCCTGTTTCAAAATAAAAATAAAAAATAGGGCTGGGGGTATAGCTCAGAGGTACAATGCCCCTGTGTTCAATCCCCAGTACTGCAAAAAAAAATTACATTTTAAGATGTTATGTTAAATTTCTTGGGTGTGATAATAGTATCGGTGGTTATGTAGGAGAATGTCCTTCTGGTTAGGAAGCACATGCAGAAGCCTTCTGGGGGGGGCACATGATATGATGTGTACAACTTACTTTCAAATGGTTTGTGAGACACGACACAGAGACAGAGACACAGAAAGCACAAACACAGCAAATGTTCACAATTGATCAATGTAGGATAAAGGGTTAACAGGGGGTCCTTGACTATTTTATCTTTTGTGTAAACATGAAATCATTATTTTTTTAATTTTGGGAAAGCACTTAGAAATAAATGCAACGAAAAAGTTATAGGACCAACATAAATAAATGTATGATTGGGGAGGGAGCCAGGGGAAAGCTTACCAAGTTCTGTGTGCATGTATTTCACTATCACTATAAACTACAATATGATGTGAGATTATAATGTACCAATAAAGGCCGGGCGTGGTGGCGCACGCTTGTAATCCCAGTACTTGGGAGGCAGAGACTGGAGGATCCAGGTTCGCAGCCAGCCTCAGCTACTTAGTGAGGCCCTCCGCAACTTCGTGAGACCTGGTTTCAAAATAAAGTATAAAAAATAGGGATGGGGGTGTAGCTCGGAGGTAGAACGCCCCTGGGTTCCATCCCC
This sequence comes from Glis glis, assembly GCA_004027185.1. Taxonomy (NCBI): domain Eukaryota; kingdom Metazoa; phylum Chordata; class Mammalia; order Rodentia; family Gliridae; genus Glis; species Glis glis. Next base: position 2,079 of record PVJS01044342.1, on the reverse strand, counting down.
GGTACCACAAAAAGAAAAAGAAAGAAAAAAAATAATGTACCAATGAAAGTATAAAAAGAAAAAATAAATAAGTTTATTTACAAAAAATAAAGAAACATTACTTCTAAAAAATTTTAAAAATAAAGGTATGAAATAATTTTTGTGTGTGTGGTACTGGGATTGAACCCAGGGCCATTCTACCTCTAAGATATACCCCAGCCCTATTTTATTTTTTATTTTGAAACAATTTCTCACTAAGTTGCTGAGGTCCTCGCTAAGTTGCTGAGGCTGTCCTCAAATCTACAATCCTCCCATCTCCGCCTCCCAAATACTGGGATTCAGGTGTATGCCACCATGCCCAGCATTTTATATATATATTTATTTTTTTCTTACGGTACTGAGGATTGAACCCAGGGGCATTCTACCTCTGAGCTACACCCCCAGCCCTATTTTTTATTCTTTATTTGGAACAGAGTCTCACTAAGTTGCGGAGAACCTCACTAAGTAGCTGAGGCTGGCCACAAACCCAGATCCTCCTGTCTCAGCCTCTCAAGTACCAGGATTACAAGCATGTGCCACCATGCCTGGCTCCAGCATTTTATATTTTTAAATGTTATTTCATAGCTGAGCATGGTGGTGCACACCTGTAATTTCAGTACTTGGGAGGCTGAGATAGGAGGATTCCAGGTTTGAGGCCAGTCTCAGCAACTGAGCAATACTCTCAGGAACTTAGCGAGACCCTGTTTCAAAATTTTAAAAATACAAAATAAAAAGGGCTAGGGGTGTATCTTGGATGTAGAATAGTGGTGCACACTTGTAATCCCAGTACTTGGGAGGCTGAGACAGGAGGATCCCGGTTCGCCACCAGCCTCAGCTACTTAGTGAGGCCTCCGCAACTTAGTGACACCCTGTTTCAAAATAAAGAACAAAAAATAGGGCTAGAGGTGTAGCTCAGAGGTAGAATGCCCCTGGGTTCAATCCCCAGTACCGCAAAAAAAAAGTAAAAAAAAAAAAAAAAATAACAAGTACATCCTTCCCCGGAATGCCGTCATCACGTCCGCTACTTCAGGACAGGAAATGACGGGCTCAAGTTGGGAAAGCGGCTTGGAGATGGTTGTGGCTTTAGGTGTATTTGCACAGCTGCTCTGGGACCCAAGCAAGGGCCTCCTCATTTCCACTGTAGCTGCAATGCACCTGTCTCCGTGCTGGAGGGAGAGTGTCAGAGCATTGGCCTCTCTGGCCATGAGCAGGCTGTGTGACCCTAGGCATGTTCCTTCCCATCTCTGGGCCTCAGACTCTTTTCCTGAACAAACAAGGAGGGTTCGACTAACTAAACCTTCAAGGTCCCCTCCAAATCCATAAGAATGTAACTAGATCGTGTAGTGAGGAACTTACACTCCATAAATACTGAAAGTTGGTGTCACATGTAAGTGCTGTCTCTGAAGTCAAACAGATCAGTACCAAATTGACAGCCTACCTGCCGAGGGGAAACCGCCACCTCTCCTGCGGCCTCATTACAGCCTCGCAGAAGCGGGAGATGCTGGAACCCACCATCCCTACGCACGATGGTGCTGAAGGAGTCATTTCACTCTTAAGAGACCAGGTGCCCCTACTGTAAAGCACACTCTCCGCGTGTGATGGGATTTAGCAACCTCACTGCAGCCTCTCTTAGCTGCAGATGCTGTGCTTTTTGTAATTAACTCCAGCCTCAATCAGATAGCAGGACCCTTTAGTACCCATTTCTTCCCTTTGTCCAAAGTATAGATGGAATAGATGGGGAGTTTTTTGGGTTTTGGTTTTTGTGGTTTGTTTTGTTTTGTTGTTGTTGTTGTTAGATCTTTGCTCTATTTCTCTCTTTCAGTAGGAAGAATAAAAGGTCAGGGAGTGGGGTGTTTTCTCAATTGATAGGATGATAAGAGGCCACCGATCAGTAAAGAGTTTGGGGGCTTCTTTGGTTTCTTTTTTTTTTTTTGCAGTACCAGGGATTGAACGCAGGGGCGTTCTACCTCCGCACTACGCCCCCGGCCCTATTTTTTATACTTTTATTTTGAAACTGGGTCTCACGAGGTTGCGGAGGACCTCACTAAGGAGAGAGAGAGA
>PVJS01044340.1:0-16686 GCA_004027185.1 Glis glis | reverse complement strand
TAGAGAGAGAGAGAGCTGAGGCTGGCCGTGAACCCAGATCCTCCGGTCTCCGCCTCCCAAAGTTCTGGGATTACAAGCGTGCACCACCACACCCGGCTTATCTTGCATGTTTTTAAAAATTCTGATAAATCTGAAAAAAAATCTTTTCTAAATTAGGCATGGTGGCGCAATCCCAGTACTTGGAAGGCTGAGACCGGAGGATCCAGGTTCATGGCCAGCCTCAGCTACTAGTGAGGCCCTCCGCAACTTAGTGAGACCCTGTTTCACAATAAAGAATAAAAAAAATAGGACTGGGGCTATAGCTCGGAGGTAGAATGCTCCTGGGTTCAATCCCCAGTACTGCCAAAAAAATAAAAATAAAAAATATTTTCTAAGCCAGGCGTGGTGGCGCACGCTTGTAATCCTTTGGGAGGCGGAGACTGGAGTATCCGGGTTCGCAGCCAGCCTCAGCTCTCTCTCTTTCTCTCTCAACTGTCTCTCTTTCTCTCTCTCTCTCTCTCTCTCTCTCTCTCTCTCTATCTCTCTCTCGACATAGTAAGGCCCTCCGCAACTTCGTGAGACCCGGTTTCAAAATAAAGTATACAAAATAGGGCCAGAGGTGTAGTGCGGAGGTAGAACGCCCCTGGTTTCAATCCCCAGTACCACAAAAAAAAAAAAAAATTTCTGCAGGGTGTGGTGGCGCACGCTTGTAATCCCAGTACTTAGGAGGCTGAGACCGGAGGATTCGGGTTCGCAGCCAGCCTCAGCTACTTGTGAGGCCCTCTGCAACTTAGTGAGATCCTGTTTCCAAATAAAGAATAAAAAATAGGGCTGGGGATGTAGCTCAGAAGTACAGTGCCCCGGGTTCAGTCCCCAGTACCACAAAAAAAAAATCTTTTCTAACTTTTATCTTTTCTCTATTAGCCAAACTGTCAATCTTACATGATAGATGCATGTTTTTTGTTTTGTTTTGGTTTGCTTTTGTTTTGGTTACTGGGGGTTGAACCCAGGGGCATTCTACCTCTAAGCTATACTCCCAGCCCTTTTTGTTTTTTATTTTGTTTTCATTTGTTTGCTTTTTTGTTGTTGTTTTGGGTACTAGGGATTAAATCAGGGGCTTTCTACCTCTAAGATGCACTCTTAGCTCTATTTTATTTCTTATTTGGAAACTGGGTCTTCCTAAGTTGCTGAGGCTGTCCTCAAACTTGGAATTCTCCTGTCTCAGCCTCCCAAGTACTGGGATTACAAATGTGTCCCACTACGCCTGGTGTGTGTGTGTGTGTGTGTGTAGATTGAACTCAGGGGCATTCTACCTCTGAGCTACACCCCCAGCCCTATTTTATTTATTTATTTATTTATTTATTTTTGCAGTACCGGGGATTGAACCCAAGGGTATTTTACCTCCGAGCTACACCCCCGTCCCTATTTTTTATACTTTATTCTGAAACCGGGTCTCACGAAGTTGCAGAGGGCCTCACTAAGTAGCTGAGGCTGGCCGCGAACCCGAATCCTCCAGTCTCAGCCTCCCAAGTACTGGGATTACAAGCGTGTGCCATCACGCCTGGCTCCTATTTTATTTTTTAGTTTGAAACAGGGTCTCATTACTGTTGCTGAGGGCCTCACTAAGTAGCTGAGGCTGGCCATGAACCTGCAATCCTCAGCCTCAGCCTCCCAAGTACTGGGATTACAAGCATGCGCCACCATGTCCTGCTTGATGTATACAGTTTTAAGAACCGATTTTTCTGTTTTTTAAAGAGAAAAAAAAGACCAAGGAAGTGAAGATCATATTTTCAGACTTCTTTGTGATGATTCCCATACACAATTCTCTTTAAAATCTCTGTGCAAAATAGGTTTTTTTTTTTAAACAGGATCTTGCTAGGTTGATGAGAGTCTCACCACTTGCTGAGACTGTCCTCGAACCTGCGATCCTCCTGTCTCAGCCTCCCAAAAACTGGGATTACAGGTGTGTGCCACCAGGCCCAGCGCAAAATAGGTTTTAATAGTTATTACAAACTAATCATAAACTGGGCGTGGTGACGCACGCTTGTAATTCCAGTACTTGGGCGGCTGAGACAGGAGGATCACAGGTTTGAGCACAGCCTCAGCAAGTAGTGAGACTCATCAAATCATTTGTGTTTCCAGAAAGCTGTCAGGAGTTCAGGTTTTTGCCATTTTTCACTCATCATTATAGACAACCAGGTTTTGTGTTAATGAACAGTGAAGCAGGGAAACAAGTAATCTTAGGGAACGTTATAAGAACAGAATAAAACAGAAGAGACTCCTTTTTGGGTCAATAATCCATTTCCTTTCTTTGGGCTACCATTTGACTTCTGTCTAAGAATTAGAAACCCTATAGACTGTCCTGAAATGTAAAAACTTAACCCTAGAGCCGGGCACAGGTGGCACATGCCTGTAATCCCAGTACTTGGGAGGCTGAGATAGGATAACAGGTTCAACACCAGCCTCAGCAACTTAGCAAGACTTTCAGCAACATAGCAAGACCCTGTTTCAAACAAAAAAATAGAGCCAGGTGTGGTGGTACACACCTGTAATCTCAGTACTTGGGAAGCTGAAACAGGATGATTGCAGGTTCGAGTACAGCCCCAGGAAGTAGTGAGACTGTCATCAACCTAGTGAAACCCTGTTTCAAACTAAAAATTAAAATAGGGCTGGGGGTATAGTTCAGAGGTAGAATGCCCCTGGGTTCAATTCCCAGTCCACAAAAAATGAAATACAATAAAATAGAGCTGGGGGGTGTAGCTTGGAAGTAACCCCCACCCCGTTCAATCCCCCGTACAAAAAAAAAATACTTAATCCTATAATAACTACTCGATTTTATTATGAATCACTGTAAGATGTTTTCTTTCCTTTAAGTATGTGGCTAATTTACTTTTTTTTTTTTTTTTGGTGGTACTGGGGATTGAACCCAGGGGCATTCTTCCTCCCAGCTACACCCCCAGCCCTATTTTTTATTCTTTATTTTGAAACAGGGTCTCACTAAGTTGCGGAGGGCCTCACAAGTTGCTTGAGGCTGGCCGCGAACTTGTGATCCTCCTGTCTCAGCTTCCCAAGTACTGGGATTACAAGCGTGTGTCACCATGCCCAGCTTTAATTTACTTTTAAATAAGTACTTAAAACTAATAAAACTGGAGACTTTATGGGCTTCAGCAGGTCTGAATTTTCTTACCTCATTATTTTATAAAGAAATGTGTTTTCTGTAGAGTTTATCCATAGTAGTTTCAGTGCATTTTGATTAATGAAACTATTAACTGAGTCCCCACAGGCCACAAAGCCTGAACTTTAAAGGTAGTAAAAATCATAAGTGTTAGTGGTTTTTGGTCATGGATTGCCCTGGGGTTAATGGCTTTCTGCAAGGCTGTTCTCAGTGTGCCAACCTATAATTGAAGTTTTTGATCAGAGCCATTTTTCTTTCAAATGGAGTTTTTATTTTCCTTAGGTAACAAAAGAAGAAAGAACTTTTCAAGAAATAATGAAAAGTTATAGGAATCAGCCTCAAGCTAATAGTCATGTGAGTTACATTATTTTTCCTACTGTCCAGAAATAAATGTGTATTATTTGTCTGCTGACAAATCATATTAAAGGTAAACCTTCTTCATAGTTTTACTATACTTTAGATTTTCTGGTTAGTGGATACCATTAAATTCAAGAGATAGTTTCATTAAAGGATAGTTTCAGTAGCAGCCAGGAAATCTGGCTGTTTCTGATTCACCTATACACCTGCATACACTGCTCACAAGTTCTGCCATTCTGTTTGTAAATTTGTTAGGGGAGGCCGGGTGTGGTGGCGCACGCTTGTAATCCCAGTACTTGGGAGGCTGAGACCGGAGGATCCGGGTTCGCGGCCAGCCTCAGCTACTCAGTGAGGCCCTCCGCAACTTCGTGAGACCCGGTTTCAAAATAAAGTACAAAATATAGGGCCGGGGGGTGTAGCTCAGAGGTAGAACGCCCCTGGGTTCAATCCCTGGTACCGCAAAAATAAATAAATAAATAAATAAATTTGTTAAAGGAGACATTTTTCTCTAGACTATCTAATGAAAAAATATGTATTATTATAATATTCCTTAAGCCGGGCGTGGTGGCGCACGCTTGTAATCCCAGTACTTTGGGAGGCGGAGACTGGAGGATCCGGGTTCGCGGCCAGCCTCAGCTCTCTCACTCTCTCCCTGTCTCTCTCTCTCTCTCTCTGTCTCTCTCTCTACTTAGTGAGGCCCTCCGCGACTTCGTGAGACCCGGTCTCAAAATAAAGTATGAAAAATAGGGCCGGGGGCATAGCGCGGAGGTAGAACGCCCCTGCATTCAATCCCCGGTACCGCAAAAAAAAAAATATTCCTTAATTGTATGAAATTTGATTCTCTGATGTTTCAATCAGTGAAATTTGAGGATTTATTAACTGTAGCTCCTTTTGCCATCTGTGAAAAGAGATTCAATTATTCCTGGGTAAGGAATTAAAAGAAAGGAACATAATGAGTCTACATCTTGGAGGTTGCTCTTATTTAATAAAACCTGATCATCAGTCTTTAGTTACTATTTAATTCTTCTATTTTATAAACTAAGCTAGCACATTTTAGGTGGTAGACTCTGCCTCAGTATCCCCTCTTCTATGATATTTGCCATAATCTACACTTACCAGAGTTAATAACATTTTACCCTTGATTATCACCCATATGACACACATTTTATAAGTGGCTTGAAGTTTTGTTCTCACTTCGATTTTGTTTAACATGTACCTTTGTGTGACTCAGCAGTCCTTTTCCCCTTCTGGCCTGTAGGTGTATAGAAGCGTTCTATTGAAAAGTATTCCAAGAGAACTGGCATACAGTGACAGAAATGGTGATTTTGAAATGACAAACTGTGGTAAGCTACCTAATTTAACAAACTGCATGTACTATATACCTTTGATTACACTGTACATGATACAGTGAGTGCCAGGCCACATATACTCATGATGTGGGTGTGGTGATGCTGGTCTGTAGTCCCAGCTACGTGGGAGCCTGAGGTAAGAGGATCCCCTGAGCTCATGAGTTCAAGACCAGCCTGGGCAGCATGGCAAGACCCCATCTCAAAAAAAAAAAGGAAGGAGAAATAGGTAAGTTTGAGATAAGAATGGGGCAAGTGCTTCATAGTGCCTCAGATACTTCAACCATCCAGGTATGGTGGTGCACACCTGAAATCCGGCTACACTGGGGGCTGAGGCAGAAGAATTTTAAATTCAGGGCCAGCCTAGGCAACATAACAAGACCCCCATCTCAAAAACAAATTTTTTAACCAATCTGCTTATCTGAAATACTTTTAATTTCCCTCAATATAAGCTAATTTTTAGCATTAGTCATGCTTAATAAGTGGTCACTATTTTCATCAACAAAAAACCCATATCTGATGTTGAATATAGTAATTAGCAAAGCATTGCTCATTGATAAAGATGTGCCTAACAGAAACCCTTATAGTAGTCACCTGTGGAGAGTGAACTTAAAATTAAAACATTAAGCTGGGTGCGATGGCACATGCCTGTAATTCCAGTACTTGGGAGGCCGAGACAAGAGGATCACAGGTTCGAGGACAGCCTCAGCAGTGTAGCGAGACTCAACAACCCAGCAAGACCCTGTTTCAAAGTAAAAATAAAATAGGGTTGGGGGTGTAGCTCGAAGGTAGAATGCCTCTGGGTTCAATCCCCAGTACCAAAAAATTAAAAAATAAAATAAAATGAATTACACATGGGTACACACAAACACAGTATTTAATACAAGGATTGTTTATAGTGAAGCCTCAATAAGTAGTAGCTATTATTTATTCTGTTTATAAGCAGAATCAAATTTATTGTATTTTTTTGTTTTGTTTTTTTTTTTTTTGCGGTACTCGGGATTGAACCCAGGGGCATTCTACCTCCGAGCTCCACCCCCAGCCCTATTTTTTATCCTTTATTTTGAAACCGGGTGGAGGGCCTCAAGTAGCTGAGGCTGGCCGCGAACCCCGATCCTCCGGTCTCCGCCTCCCAAGTACTGGGATTACAAGCGTGCGCCACCACGCCCGGCTTAAATTTATTGTATTTTATTGATAAGTATGGCTTATGTCCCCTACCACCATTGCGGATCAAACCCAGAGCCTTGCACTTGCTAGCCAAGTGCTCTATCATTTAACTATATTTCTACCCCTTTTTGTTTTGTTGTTACTTTGGTTGTACTGGGCATTGAATCCAGGGAACTCTCTATTCCCCCAGCCCTATTTTATTTTTTATTTTGAAACAGGGTCTCACTAAGTTGCTAAGGCTGGCTGCGAACCTGTAATCCTCCTGTCTCAGCCTTCCAAGTACTGAGATCACAGGCAAGCACCACCATAGCTGGCTCCCTTTTTGTTTTTGAAGGCTAATTTGCCTAAGGCCACATTTTTTTATTTAAAACCCTTTAAATATTGAAAACTAGGCCACAAAAAAACAAACAAAAAATTGTAAAAGCAAATTTTCTCAAGGGACAAAAATTGTGTTTTGTTTTGTTTTCAATACTGGGGATTCAACCTGATGGATTGAACCGGTTCTCCGAGGGGATCCTCTTCCCAACCCTACCCCCATGCCTCGTGGCTGCTTCCCAAAAGGATCCCGCCCCTTCCTGGGTACCGGTCAGGCTCAGGCTTCCGGCGCATGCGCCATCACACTGACCAATAAGTTTAAGGGCCACGCAGGCCCCCAATAAGATGCAGCACCGGGTCCGGCCATCCAATGGCAATGGGCCAACTCAGCTTAAGCCTGTATTTAATCCCAAGCGCGGTGGCGCGTGCCCTCTTTTTTGATCGCCTTTCTTTTGACCCCCTCCCCGTCGCTAACCCCGCCGCTCAAATAAATCTCTTGGCTGCATGGTCGTCTCCGGTGCGGTTGTTTTTGCCCTTCACAACCCAGGGTCTAATGCATGCTAAGGCAAACACTCTTCCACTTAACTATATCCCACCCTTTTTTATTTTTATTTTTTATTTTGAGACAGTCTTGCTAAGTTGCCCAGACTGGCCTTGAACTTGAGATCTTCCTTCCTCAGCCTCCTGAATAGCCAGAATTACAGGCATGCATCACCATTCCCAGCTATGGTTTTCATATGAGATATATAAATTTGGTAACTACAGTGGATAATTAGGTGACATTATTGGTTTTGTTGTTGTTTTGTGGTACTGGGGATTGAACCCTGGGGCATTCTACGTCCCCAGCCCTGTTTCTAATTCTTTGTTTGGAAACAAGGTCTCACTAAGTTGCAGAGGGCCTCACTAGGCTGAGGCTGGCTGCGAACCTGCGATCCTCCTGTCTCAGCCTCCCAAGTACTATAAGCGTGCGCCACCACACCCAGCTCAGGTGACATTATTTGAATTATACCCATATTACAGTCACCAGATAGATTACCTGTCTCAGTCAGCATTCTCACTGATATGAAACAGAATAACTGACAGCCACAATTGAGAGGAGGGAAGATTTATTTGCTCACAATTCTGGAGGTTTCAGTCCAGGTTAGAGCGGTCACATCTGTGGGGCTCAGGGCATAGTGGTGGGAAGCAGAGAGAGGGACTCTGCTCTCACATCATAGAGCCTGGAAGCAGAGAGCGAGCAAGGGGCTGGGGTGAAGGACATATGTGGTCCCCAAGGCAATACTCCCATGGACCCCGCCTCAGCAACCCAGATCTGCCTCTGGCATGGCTGCCTTGTCTGTGACATGAGGTCTGGGGACATTCTAAATCCAACCATGACATAACCGTAATATAAGTAGAGCACAATTCTACTTGTTTTCAGATTACAGTGATGCCTTCAGGGCTCAACGGTCTAAAACCACTGAAGGTTTTAATTGGTATGTAGACAGTGGCTTTTGCATAATTGGAACTAAATGCCACTGCCCTCTGTCAGAAAGCCAAGATGAAATATGTTCTCCATGCCATTATTGTGAGGAGCAAAAAGAATGAGGGAGAACAAGGGAAGAAATGTAAAACAAATACTAAATGCCTGCTCCAGTAGAAATACTACTGTGCTGGCCAAGCCCATCATATCTCAGCCTGAATCTTAAGATAATTTTTTCTTCTTAACCCTTTCCATTTCTGAGTGGTAAGGATCACAGTATATGCCTCTTCTCAGTCTGAAGACTAATGACTGTGTGCAAAGAAAACCAGCTTCAGTGTATTGAATAGCTCCTCTAGGAGTGGTGGCTGAGGGCTTAACCAGTATGTGCATCCCAAACAATTTTGGTGTATCTGTCCTGGGAAACCAGTTTCCCTAAGAAATAGCTACCTTCCATTCTCCTCAGTGTCCCTTCTCTTGGATGTACATGTTTTGTCCTGGAATATAAAACTATTTCTAGCCACCCACAACCCTGGGATAATGCCTCCTTCCTTCCGACTTGTACTTTAAATCCTAAGGAAAAAGGCCAAAAATCCAAACTATAAAATTTAGCATGTGTTTCTAGAGGTCTGCAGGTTATATCCCCATTCTCCTAAGGGTTTGTCTTGTTATGGGGAGACGGGATGACTTCTTGTGGGTTCTCGGCTCCAGTGTAGAAAAGAATTTCAGCACATGCCAGTCGGAGATAAAAGGCATAGGTTTAATTCAAGAAAGGTGGGGACACAGGCTTAGGGAAGGCGCGAGCCATCTCAAGGGTATGAGAGCCATAGCAGAGAGGGGCTCAGAGGGGTGCAGAAAGCTGCTGCAGAGGGAGAGAGAGAGAGAAAAAGCCTCTTGGATGTGATATAGCCTTTTTCTTATAGCCCACTGGAGAGGGGCTGGCCAGGGGCACCATGGGATGGCAGCCTCCTCTTTGAAGCTCCAAGCTAGACAAAAGGTGTTGAGATAGGACTCTCAGGGACCTGGAGGCTTGGAGACATGAAGTCAGGTGGCCAGCAGGGTGTAAGGCCTTTTAACAACAGGTGTGACTTTTTGGAGTTTTGGCAAAGGTGAAGCTCTTTTTCTTCCAGAGCTAATTGCCTCAGGAATTTCAGATGTAAAGCTAGCTCATTGTGATTTTAAAGATATAGGTCTTTTCTTTTTGGGCAAGTCTGGGGCAAGCCTCACAGGGCAAGCTAAGGAGTATTTTAGATTTTTTAAAACTGTATTTTCCTTTTTTCCCCAATTTGTCTCCTTTCTGCCTAATATTTTATTTCTTCTATTCTACCTCATCAGTCTCATTCACCAAGGGTTTATATAAATACATAGCTTTAATTGCTTGACAGTGACATAATAATCAAAAGATGTTCTTTTTATTTGTAGCATCAGTCAGAAGAATTATAAAACCATAATAGTTCACTGGTTCAATCCACAAATATGTATCAAACATATGCCATGCGCCTCAAATTATATCAGGCAGAGATAAGCAGGCATAACTTTGATAACATTCTCTCTCCCAGTCTTTCATAAATTCCATCTCTTAAAGTATACATGATAAGATAATCACTAGTCCTACTGAGGCTTTACTTCTCCTGCATAAAGGACAACTGACAACTGTCTGAGGTTTTTTTTGGGGGGGTACTGGGGATTGAGCCCCAGGGGCATTCTACCTCTGAGCTATACCACCAGCCCTTATTTATTTATTTATTTTTATTTTATTTATTTATTTTTGCGGTACTGGGGATTGAACCCAGGGGCATTCTACACCCGAGCTACACCCCAGACCTATTATTTATTTTTATTTGAAAGCAGATCTAAGTTGCTGAGGGCCTCACTAAGTTGCTGAGCCTGGCCACCTGTGATCCTCCTGTCTTAGTCTCCCAAGTACTGGGATTACAGGTGTGCGCCACCACACCAGCTCATCTTTCTGTGAAATATATAAGTGAATATATAAGTGAGATATGTAATATATAAAGCCAGGCATGGTGACACATGCCTGTAATCCCAGTACTTGGGAAACTGAGACAGGAGGATTGCAACTTCGAGGACAGCCTCAGCAAGTAGTGAGACTCTCATCAACCTAGTGAAACCTTGTTTCAAAATAAAAATAAAAAATATAGGGCTGGGAGTGTAGCCCGGAGGTTGAATGCCTCTGGGTTCAGTCCCCTATACCGCCAAAAAAAAAAAATAACAACAATGAAAAATATGTCCAGGGCTTGGGATGTAACTCAGTGATAGAACTCTTGCCTACCATTCACAGGCCCCAGGTGCAGTCCCTAGTACCTTGGAGTGTGTGTGTGGTAGGGAGGTCTCTGTCCAAATTAGGACAGAAATCTCTTTGAGAAATGTCCTGGAGTTGACCCTTGACCATGTTTAATTTTAATGGGTTCTTAAGGTGAAGGCATGCTTCTACCTGTGTTCTCAATGTTTGTAGGCCAGTGTCTTGAAAATGAGAACTTTTGTTTCATAATACTGAATTCTGTGTGTGGGGGGGTACTGGGGATTGAACCCAGGGGCATTTACCTCCAAGTTACACTCTAGCCCTATTTTTTATTTTTATTTTGAAACAGGGTCTCATTAGGTTGATGAGAGTCTCACTACTTGCTAAGGCTGTCCTTGAACCTGTGATCCTCCTGTCTCAGCCTCCCAAGTACTGGGATTACAGGCATGCACCACCACACCCAGCCATAATGCTGAATCCTTAATTAGCAGTGGTTTTCTTAGGTCATATAAGCAAATGATTGGGGGGTGCATGTGTGTGTGGCACTGGGGATTGAACCCAGGGGCATTCTACCTCCAAGCTATACCCTCAACCCTATTTTTATTTTTTATTTTTTTATTTTGAAACAGGGTCTCAGTTGCTGTAGCTAGCCTCGAAACTGTGATATTCCTGTCTCAGCCTCCCAAGTACTGGGATTACAGATGTGTACTTCCACTCCCAGCTAGCAGATGATTCTTATATGTACAAGTAAATTATAGTTTGTAATACTCTTCCCAAAAATAGAGGATAAAGCTCTGCTATCCCAGAGTGACAACAATAAACAAGAAAGCACGTCAGGGCACTTCACAGCTGAGGGCACTAACCAAAAACTGAGCATTAGGTTTCCTGTTGTGCATGGGAAAATAAGGATCTTACAACACCTACCACTTGCCATGTATTTGCAGAAAGATAAACAAAACAATTCATTTTGCTTCTTCCTTAACCAATGAGGATATACTTTACCTTTTAGAATCTTTCCAGCTTTTTCAAAAAGCCCGTAAGAATATCCGACGGCCTTTTTGTTATCTGAAGCATAGTTTGCCATGGCCCACCATTCTGTGGAGCTGAGCTACACCCCAACCAGTGGTGGTGCCCCTGTAATGCAACCAGTGACCATGAGCTCCCAATCTGTGGTTGTGGAAACATGCTTGCTATTGTGGTATCTAGAGAAAAGAGCATACCTTTTGTTCACATGTTTATATTTCTCTAGATTACAATTTGATTTATAAATAATGGAGATGCATTTCTGAACCTTCTCTGGAAATACTAGTTGTTTTTCATAAGGATTTGTTTTTTGTTTTGTTTTTTATAGAGAAGAATATGACTGAAATCAAATTTTATATTAAAATAAACCTAAAACAACACTGAATTCTTTTTAACAGACTTGGAAGATGCCACAAAAACACCTGATTGTTCCAATGGACCAATGAAAGAGGAAAGAGGTGATCTTATCAAATTTTACAATTCAATATATGTAGGAAGAGTGAAGTCATTTGCATTGAGATATGACTTGTCGAATCAGGAGCATGTGGTATGTTTTATGTTTTACAACTTTATTAATATCTATAGTGATAGTTGGAGTACTTTGAGTGTAATTTGCTAGATAAGCATTTCAAAGTTTAAAGCCTGGTGCTTTATATAGGAGTATATATCCTAGCAGTTAATCAGAAAATGTCTAGTTATTTAATATGTGATTAAGGTTGCGATACAGCAGAGACTAGAGAAATCATGAAAATTTATCTATTCTCTAATTATGTATGCATATAGGCAGTAGCTAAATGGGAAAAGCCGGGCGTGGTGGCGCACGCTTGTAATCCTAGTACTTGGGAGGCTGAGACAGGAGGATCGCAGGTTTGCGGCCAGCCTCAGCTACTTAGTCCCTCCGCATCTTAGTGAGACCCTGTTTCAAAATAAAAAATAGGGCTGGGGGTGTAGCTTGGAGGTAGAATGCCCCTGGGTTCAGTCCCCAGTACCGCAAAACTAAAAATAAAAAAATGATAAAAAATAAATGGGAACATGAAAATATTAAAACAATTTGGGTATTTTTTTCTGTTGTCTCTTGTTATATTGTGAGGTAAGTATTCCTCTCAAAAAAAAAAGTAGGCCTGGATGATTGATTGGGGTAGTACTAAGGAATTTTTATGTAGACCCTGGTTTTGGCAGTAGCAGGACTGAGAAAGTATTATATGCTGAGCAGCCTATATGCTCAGGTTAATTGTCAGGAGACCAGACTTTAACTATAAAAAACTGGGAATGGTGTTTAATCACATATTAAACTGGGAATGGTGGTGCATGCTTGTAATCCCAGTACTGGGGAGGCTGAGACAGGAAGATCGAGGTTTGCGGCCAGCCTCAGCAACTTAGTGAGGCCCTCCACAACTTAGTGAGAGCCTATTTCAAAATAAAAAATAGAGCCGGGCGTGGTGGCGCATGCTTGTAATCCCAGTACTCGGGAGGCTGAGACAGGAGGATCACAGGTTCGCGGCCAGCCTCAGCTACTTAGTGAAGCTCTCCACAACTTAGTGAGACCCTGTTTCAAAATAAAGAATAGCCGGGCATGGTGGCGCACGCTTGTAATCCCAGTACTTTGGGAGGCGGAGACCAGAGGATCCGGGTTCGCGGCCAGCCTCAGCTCTCTCTCTCTCTCCCCTCCCTGTCTCTCTCTCTCTCTCTCCTTAGTGAGGCCCTCCGCAACTTCGTGAGACCCGGTTTCACAATAAAGTATAAAAAATAGGGCCGGGGGTGTAGTACAGAGGTAAAACGCCCCTGGGTTCAATCCCTGATATCACACAAAAAAAAAAAGAATAAAAAATTGGGCTGGGGGTATAGCTTGGAGGTAGAATGCCCCTGGGTTCAATCCCCAGTACCAAAAAAAATTTTTTTTAAATAAAAAATAGGACTGGGGGGTGTAGCTCAGAGGTAGAATGTCCCATATTTGTCCTACTTCATTAGTTCCACACCCCCTCTGTCATGTGCTGCACTATGAATATCTGTACCATTACCCTTTTTGTTGTGTGTGTGTGAGACAATATCAATATATTGCATAGACTGGTCTCAAACTCCTGGGCTCAAGCAATGCTCTCATCTCAAGCAGTCCACTCCCAAGTGCTAAAACTACAGGCATGCTCCTCCATGCTTGGCACCATCAGCCAATTGGAACTAGTTTTATTAGCTTCAAATGAAGATGATGAATGAAGTATTCATTAAGAAGCCATCTCCATTTCTTCTATTCCTATGGTAGAGAATATTAAAGAAAAATGAGCCGGGGGTGGTGGCGCACACTTGTAATCCCAGTACTTAGGTGGCTGAGACCGTAGCATCTGAGTTCGCGGCCAGCCTCAGCTACTTAGTGAGGCCCTCCACAACTTAGTGAGACCCTGTTTTGAAATAAAGAATTAAAAAATAGGGCTGGGGGTGTAGCTTGGAGGTAGAATGCCCCTGGGTTCAATCTCCAGTACCGCAAAAAAAAAAAAATGAGATCCTTGCTTGCTTATTTCTAAATCTTTTGCATTTCTATATGAAATCTTTATTTACAGATTTGTTTCAGTTTGTAATCATCCTTCTGGTTCACAGAACACCCTGGCGCTCTTTTATTTTTTGTGCTACTATCTTTGGGTATGTGTGTAGAGAGATCCTTATTGCAAGTGTTAGAATATTACTCTTTGTTCTTACTTTCTTTGTTGTGGAGGTTTTGGTGTTTTTTTTTTTTTTTTCTGGTGCTGGAGATTGATCCAGGGCCTCTCACATACTAAGCTACCACTGAGCTACAGCTCCAGCCCTGACCTATTTTTTTTTTCTTTTTGCAGTATGGGGGATTAAACTCAGGGGCATTCTACCTCCGAGCTACACCCCCAGCCCTATTTTTTTATTCTTTATTTTGAAACAGGGTGTCACTAAGTTGCAGAGGTCCTCACTAAGTAGCTGAGGCTGACTGCAAACCGGGCTCCTCCGGTCTCAGCCTTCCAAGTACTGGGATTACAAGCATGTGCCACCACGCCCAGTTTATCTGTTAATAATTATTGGAAAGTGAGGGGTAATAGACCATTTCTTTGCTTTTTTCAGCCATGTGTAAGCCCTTTTATTATAACAGACTTCTCACTAGAAAATGCCAGAAGAATAAAAATATGAGCTGAGTGTGATGGCATGCACTTGTAACCCCAGTACTTGGGAGGCTGAGAGAGAAGGATCACAGGTTTGAGGACAGCATCAGCAATTTAGGGAGGTTCTCTGCAATTCAGTGAGACCCTATTTCAAAATGAAATAATAAAATAGGACGGGGATATTGCTCAGAGGCAGAATGCCTCTGGGTTCTATCCCCAGTACCAAAAAAAAAGGAATAATATGGTGGTTCCAAAAAAAAGAAAAAATTATCTTAAAAATATGATTTTTGGGTTATTTTAGATGGATGCTCCACCACTCTCTCCTTTTCCACATATTAAGCAACAGCCAGGCTCGCCACGCCGAATCTCCCAGCAGCACTCTGTTTATGTTTCTCCGCACAAGAATGGGCCGGGCCTTACACCAAGGAGTGCTCTGCTATACAAGTTCAACAGTAGCCCATCTAAGGTTAGTGCATATAGATTGTACTCCAAATCAATGTATGTATGTATCAATGTATGTGTTTCAACCTACACATGTAAAAAGTTGGATTTCAAGCAAGGATTTTCATGTAATTTTACAAAATGGTTGGATTTCAAGTAACTTTACAAAAAAAATTGGATTTCAGATTACTAATTAGTAATCATTAATCCTGCATTCTTTCTTTCTTTTTTATGTAAAGTTATTGCTAATAAAATATGAGCCGGGAACATCAGCACATCCTGTAATCTCAGCTACTCAGGAGTCTGAGACAAAAGGATCACAAGTTTGAGGCCAACCTGGGCAACTTAATAACACCTTGTCTCAAATAAAAAATAAAAAGTACTGGGGATGTAGCTCAGTGGTAAAGCACCCCTGGGTTCAATCCCCCGTACTGGTGGTGGTGGGGGGGGGATTAACTGGCATGTTTCCTGTGATCATGGGCAGTATATTCAGGGGAGGGGATGTAGCACAGTGCTTACCTAGCATGAGGCCCTGGGTTTAATTCCCAACACTGCGGAAAAAAAAGTAGAAAATAAAAAAGACAGTGTATTCTGTTGAGATAGTTTAATCTATTACTATTGATGTGGTTCTGTTACTATTGGGGAGTTCACATCAAGAGTCCAGTGTCTCTCTGTGATCAAGCTTTATGTGTGTGTGTGTGGCACTGGGGATTGAGCTCAGGGGCATTCTACCTTCAAGCTACACCCCCAGCCCTGTTTATTTTTCTTTTTGGAAACAGGGTCTCGCTAAGTTGATCCAAGTCTCACTACTTGCTGAGGCTGTCCTCGAACCTGCAATCCTGCTGTCTCAGCCTCCCAAGTACTGGGATTACAGGCGAGTGCCCCCATGCCCGGCTAAACATGATCTTGAGAAAAGACCAAAGGGCAACAGCAGCAAGTGATCAGACATGGGGAATGTTTTAGGGAGTTTTGTTTGGGGCTTCTTGAGATAGGATTTCGCTATGTTGTCCAGGCTGGCCTTGAACTCCTGGGCTCTGATGATCCTCCTGCCTCAGTCTTCTCTGCAGCTGGGACTACAGGCCCATTCCCAGCTGGAGAATGTTAAGTAAAGGCCTTGGAAGTGAAAGTGCATTTGATGGGTGGCAACCAGAATGGTGAAAAGTCTGAAAGGAGAGGCCTCCTCTCATGGACACCATTGTGGAGATATTATCTCCATCTTCATCCCCGTACAATGATGAAGATGTCACAGGGACATGATTGCTATTTTTAGATAGTTCTTAAGCTGTCAAGCAGATACGTTTGGTAAGTCTTGAGAAGCCAAAATCTGTATCAACTAGAAGAAATTGTCTGTCCAAATGCAATGGCTGCTCCTTAACTCATTAATTTCCTCTTCAGCACAACTTTCAGGGATCACTTCTCTGAGTCCTTGCTACTCACTATAATTCTCTAACTGGCAGCATCAACATCCCCTGGGAGCTTGTTAGAAATAAAGAATCAGGCCAGGCGTGGTGGCGCATGCTTGTAATCCCAGTTCTTTGGGAGGCGGAGACCGGAGGATCCAGGTTCGCGGCCAACCTCAGCGCGCATGTGCACACGCGTGATCTATCTCTCTCTCTCTTTCTCTCTCCTCTCTCCTCTCTCTCTCTCTCTCTACCTAGTGAGGCCCTCCGCAACTTCGTGAGACCCAGTTTCAAAAATAAAGTGTAAAAAAATAGGGCCGGGGGTGTAGCGCGGAGGTAGAACACCCCTGCGTTCAATCCCTGGTACCGCAAAAAAAAAAAAAAAGAAAAGAAATAAAGAATCAGGCCGGGTGTGGTGGCACACACTTGTAATCCCAGTATTTGGGAGGCTGAGGATCACAGGTTCACAGCCAGCCTCAGCTACTTAGTGAGGCCCTCTGCAACTTAGTGAGATCCTGTTTCAAAAATAAAGAATAAGCCAGGCGTGGTGGCACACGCTTGTAATCCCAGTACTTTGGGAAGTGGAGACCAGAGGATCCGGGTTCGCGGCCAGCCTCAGCTCTCTCTCTCTCTCTCTCTACTTAGTGA
>PVJS01044339.1:0-16662 GCA_004027185.1 Glis glis | reverse complement strand
TCTACCTCCGCGCTATGCCCCCGGCCCTATTTTTTATACTTTATTTTGAAACCGTGTCTCACGAAGTTGCAGAGGGCCTCACTAAAGAGAGAGAGAGAGAGAGAGAGAGAGTGAGAGAGAGAGAGAGAGAGAGAGCGCTGAGGCTGGCCACGAACCCGGATCCTCCAGTCTCCGCCTCCCAAAGTACTGGGATTACAGGCGTGCGCCACCACGCCCGGCTTTTTTATTCTTTATTCTTTGAAATAGGGTCTAAGTTGCGGAGGGTCTCACTAAGTAGCTGAGGCTGGATGCGAACCCGGATCCTCCAGTCTCAGCCTCCCAAGTACTGGGATTACAAGTGTGCGCCACCACGCCCGGCTTCACTTAACCTCTTGAAGCCCAGGATTACTCATCTTTACATAGGGAATTAACACAGAATATACGAGAAAGTATGACTGAGTAAAATATAAGGAGCATTAAAGGAAAGCAAGAGAGTGAGAGGGAGAGAGGGAGAAAGAGTATTATTACACAGTGCTTTGAATGTTTGGAATTTGAGGGAAAAGTCCTTTTAGAAAGATAAACAAAATACTATTTCTGCCGAAGTGACTGAGAAGACTCCAGTACTTAAAACAGTTTTTTTTGGAGGACACATAGTTTATTTAGTAGTCAATCACTCATCACTAATATACCCAGATGCAAAAAATCCTAACAAACTACAAAGAGAAAGAAGATGTCGGGGATAATATTTATGGAATGAGGTCTACTGGGATGTGACACTTTGCAGTACAGAGGTAGGCCCTTGCTGGGAAGAGCAGGTAGAAATTAGCCACAGGGAAAGAAACAGTCACCTGATGATGGCTAAACATCTCAAAACATGTTTAGTTTCCAAAATCCACTTATCTCCACCACATTTCCTAGTACTATTATACTAACACTATTTAAAATGAAATTCTTCCAATAGTCAAAGCCATGATGACCATCAACTCTTTTCTTGACTGGAATTTTCTCTGAAAAGTTTGTAAGTTGTTCAGTTTTTAGAAGTAAAAACAAATCTAATAAAATGATAAACAGAAAATCAGACTTTTTATCTTTATTCTGAAAACTAGCTTTCCAGGTTGTTAAGTTTTAGGACTTAAAATAACCTAATTTCTTTGCAGGAATTTCCTCTTTCCAGAGGAAAATGAAAGTGGATAGACCCTTTATTTGAATAGGAAAATGTATCTTCTGATCAGCTTATAAACAGTAAAAGAAGAATGGAAAGAAAACAAAAATACAAAGTTGTGCACATAGAGGCAAACAGGGGTGAGACTGAATGTTTTGTCTGCTGGATAAATCTATACCCAGAAAGATACTATATAATAATTTATAGTTTTAAGTGGCTTTACCAATTGGGTAGCAACATAAAAATATGAAAAACAATAAAAATAATGAAATGACCATTTTTTCATATCATGACATTCTATAGCCTTTCATTTAAAAATATTTATTGAACATATAGTAATGGGTACTGATTTAGATACTGGAGGAGTAGTTGTGAACAAAACAGGTAAAAGTTGCTTCTTTGGATGAACTTACATTCATATGGCATTTAAAGGAACTTACCTTACTATACCAATAATGTACACCCTAGAGTATAGTATTATCTTCCATGAACTTAAATACCAAAAGATATTTTACAGTAGGCAATTCAAAGAAAGTTTAAAAGTATTTTTGATCATCAAGACAAATGATAAACTAGTCTGCTGCTGTTTAAGTCTACCAGAAAAACATGTTCTCCGTGAAGCGTTAGGCTCATCTCTTCTGGTTAATAACCCCCAATACATATTTTGTATAAATATACTGCCTAAAACTTACTATATAAGTTGTGATTTTTACATAATATTATTTGATATATTATAATCTACAAGTAATTTTATCCTAATTCCTGGTTGTTTATCAACTGGAAAAAAATTTCCAATACTCTGGTTTTAAATTTACCAGGCTTAGCTAGCCAGGTCAAACAAAAGATTAGGTAAATAAGTGAATGATTTATCTAAAATACTTATCTTAAAGGAAATCTGTATTTAAATTTTCTATAGTTTACTTATAAAGTTTTTACAATAGGTTTTCTTCAAGAAAGACACTACTGCATCATAAGTAAAACCTATATTGCTTATAGTACAAAAATTAAAGTGTCCATTCAACCCAGCCTGTCTTCCTAGTACTTTAATTTTAATGGCAGAGGAGAAGGTACAAATATCTGAGGAATTATAGAGCACAGGACTAGAGCATATCCCCAAACACATTTTTT
The DNA here is from genome assembly GCA_004027185.1 of Glis glis. Classification (NCBI taxonomy): domain Eukaryota; kingdom Metazoa; phylum Chordata; class Mammalia; order Rodentia; family Gliridae; genus Glis; species Glis glis. Next base: position 14,393 of record PVJS01044339.1, on the reverse strand, counting down.
TGTCATCTTATGTTTTATCTTAATATTTGATGTAGGTTTTGAAGGCTTTTCTGTAATATACCCAGTCTGTTTAAATACAGAAACTTGAAAGCCACCACTAGGAAAACAGCAAGGAGAAGCTGTTGTCCTGAGCCCACACCTTCTGGAAACTGGTTGAACCGAAGACAGCTAATGCCGCATATCAAGTGCAGCATCTGGATGCTTTTTCTGTTCTGGTACCAATCACGTTATTTCTTGAACTCCAAATTAAATAAATGAGTGGCTATAAACAACGATCGCTTTTTCACTGCTTTATGAACTTGATTAGGGTAATCACGCGGACAGCCTCCAGAATGAGGCAGAAAACATGGTATGTGCAGCATTTTCTGACGTCTGCTAGTAGACATTTCAACAACTGTGCCCTTTGAAGACAGCACATAGACTGTGTCACCCTGGGAATGGTAAGTTCTCTCATCTCCTGGGCAATCTCTGGTAGTCCTTCTGGATGAACTTGTGGATCCAGTCCTATTCTCTAGCTTGAGTTTAGGGACTGCTGCTACTCATTTAAGGTTAGTCAGAACATCTTCAAAACCACACCAGAAAGAAGAAAAGAAACATGAGATGAAACAAACCAACAAGGATGGTTATAGAGGCAAAAAACTAGAAATCGGCTACCACTCTGTACTACTAAACTGACTGAAATCCCAGCCTCCTCGATGTAGCTTCTCTGGCCAGCCTACTTCAACTTGCTAACCCCTACCTCCCTTTCCTGTTTCATTTTCCCCAAAGACATTTCTCACTATCTGACACAGTACATATTTCATCATCTCATTCTCTCTTTCCTACCAGCAACTAGAGCATAAACATGAAGGCTATACATTTTAGTGCCTTTGTTCACTGATAAATCACCCGAGCTTAGAGAAGTAACCAGCATGCAGCAGGTATTCAATAATGCTTGATGAAATGGATGCATTTCAGCTCCTCAACCATATACCCTCAGGCCAGACTGAGTTACTGGAAGTCCCTTGAGCATGGTATGTACATTTGCTAGTCTGATTTCATTTCATGGAAAATATGAAGCCATCAGAGGATCAACCCTCTCTCCATTTTAAAGGGAAGACTCCAAATGGATGTCTCGAAGATGGATGGGAGGGAAGAGAAACTGTATTTATTCATTTGTTTAACAAATGTCCATGGTACATTGGCGATACTCCAGCCATCATGCTGGAAGGAGGCAGTTGGAGACATATCCCTGACCATAAGGAGTGCTCACCGTCCAGTAGGGAAGAGATGGGAATGTACAATTGTGATAAAGAATGACACATACACTAGCAGAACCTGTTCTAGGTCAGTGTCCTTAAACTTGCCATCAACAAAAGTTCTTTTGGAGAAGACACTTTTTAAACATGCAAAAATAGAAATTAATAAAATGACCTAAAGGTGAAAAACAATATCTTAAAAACACTCTTGGTTTTTATTTGTTACTAATAAAAAAAACCTTTTGTTCTCATTAAAAATTAAAGAAGGCTATTTTAGGGAGAACAATGTGACTGATACATTTTATTATTTGTGTGATTTAAAGGCTCAGCCCTAAATTTAGTTCATTTCCACAGCTGAAAAACAGTTCACAAAAGATGTTTACATAGATCTAAATGGAAGAAGGACAAAATCGACTGCATTTTTTCAATCAACATGCATTTTTCAATCTTATTTATCAAACAGAAAGTTTGCTGTGCTCCCTCCCCACTTTAAAAAACACTGTGCCAATGGTGGCACAAAGAAAGGAAATATCTGCTTGTGAAAGAGAAGGAGAAGGAAAGGTCTAAGAAATTTTCCTGAAGGAAAAGACATTGATTTGCATTTTGAAGAAAAAGTGGGTTTTCCAGGTAGATTTGATAGGGAATTCTAGACTTTGAGAGTTGCATGTGCTAAGTCCTGGAGCCCTGAATATGTATGTGGTAGTCAGGAGCCACCAGAAATAGATTAAGCCCAAGTATGTGAGAGAGAAGGATGGAAGTAATTTAAGTGAAATAGATGGCGCTCAGATGGAGCATGGACTTGATGTTGCTGGTCTGGGAGTCATCGAAGGGTTCTGAGCAGGGCAGCAAGGGGTCAACCATATTGTTTGGAACAATGTGGGGCATGGAAAGGAGATGAGAGGTTGATTTCTTACCTGGAGGCTACTGCAACAGTCCAGGCTAGAGATGAGGATAGACTAACTCCTATTACTACCAGCATGCTAACACCAATGACTGTTCCTCAAGGATTAGACTACTTAGTCCTGGTACCTTTAGCTACTGGCTGGAGTCCTAGTCTAAACTATTACTAGTCTGACCTCTCACAACCTGCTAGCAACTATGATCTGAAGGGCTGGCTGTGACTTTGATTACAGGTCCCTCTTAGATTGGGTCAACTGACCTGCTGAGTCTCTAGAATAGACCAAGTTGCTGAAATGCCAGAATATCTTTCTGCAAAACCCACTACAATTATGAAAATATTCATTGCTGGCAAGTCTATCAGAGTTTGATTTCTACTCAATCAGTCTCCCATTTCCTCCTTATCGTATTACCCTTTAAAATCTTGTACATCATTTTCATTTTAGCATTCTTATTTTCCTGTTCATCAAATCACTTGTTGTACATCTCACCAGTACAAAGTTTCACGTTAGCAGTGATCTTTGTATATTCTGTATCATTGTGTTATCAAGGTCTGAACAGTGCTAAGGACATGACAGAAACTCAATAAAGGGTTGCTGTCATAGTTGTTCTTGATGCCCTACCCAGATCTCTTTTACCACCAAATGCACCCATTCCCCAGGTGCTATAGCATTGACCTTTGAAAGCTCACAGTTAAACATCTCTCCAGAGAATTTCCCTCCACCAGGGTGGCTGGGAGGTTTCAGGTGCCCCTGGCCTCCCTCCTGGAGGGCAGCCTCTTGCTTCCAGGTAGAAAAATGGAGTAGTGCCATTCATACTCCAGAGCTGCCTGTGCAGAGGCTCAAGCCAAACTTCAGTTAGAACCACCTCTTTTGCCCAATCTTATCCTGATTTCTCTACAGGTTTCACCTAAAATCTCTCCCTCTAAAATCACTTACACAAACATTTTTCTTTGGCTTTGCTTCACGAGAACCTGACATGCTGAATGATTGAATGACTAAAGTTAAATGTAGAAACAATCCTTGTGTTTTTTTTTTAAGAAATGCTCTTAATTCATCTTGCATAAAACATTTTAGATACATTTCTTTCTTTTTTTTTTTTGCGGTACCAGGGGTTGAACCCAGGGGCATTCTACCTCCGAGCTACACCCCCAGCCCTATTTTTTATTTTTTATTTTGAAACCGGGTCTCACGAAGTTGCAGAGGGCCTCACTAAGTAGCTGAGGCTGGCCAAGAACCCGGATCCTACGGTCTCCACCTCCCAAGTACTGGGATTACAAGCGTGTGCCACCACGCCCGGCCTATAGATACATTTCTAATGTTAATAGAAGTTTCTCAATGGAGCTGTGAACTGAGCAATCCCATGAATACGCCAATCTGAATTGAAGCACTTTGGGCTGCCCCTTCTGCTTCTTTTTATCACTGTTGTAAACTTTTGAAGAGTCTGTTTACAGAAATATCTGTCTTACTTATAAGGAATAGCATTTTATAAAGCTCCACAAACACATTCTAAATATAAATGAATAAAAAGGCAGGAGGTATAGGATACTGGCCCAAGATACTTCTTCACTCTTTCTCTTTACCTAAGGACACTGTAAGGAACCTGCAGCTGGGTTAACTGGAAGGGTCCTGAGTGAAGGCACTAGGTTTAAGTGGTTGGATGTGATATTAAGCGTGTTCAGATGATCTGAGATTGGAATAATTCTAATATTGAGCTTACTTTATTTTTTTATAAGAAAGGACTAAATTTGTATAATACTTTCCTCATCAGAATATAATTGATTTCATCATGGGAATCAATGTGAAATAATTTTCTTAACAAAAATTTATCTTATGAGAAAAAAAACTGGAATTTATAACTTAAATTTATAGCAGTGACTAACTTGAGGAAAAGGAGATGAGATTGGAAGTGGTAGTTAAAGAGGATGTCGGCACTAATTATGGGTTTCATTTCTGCAAAAGGAGGCATAGAATCAAATTTGAAAAAATATGAACAGTTGTTAAATCCGGGTGGTACATGTGGGTCTGTGTATATGTTTGTATTTACATTTTTTGGGTTTTTAAAGTTTTTCTCAAACTAAAAAACTTGAAAGGAATGTAGCTGGGCTCTAGCTACATTACTACTAAGAGAAAACACACTGCACCAGGGGTTCTTGGACTTCTTCAGCCTGTGATTTAGAAAATAAAATTGAAAAGGAATCCCACAGATTCCTCATTGTTTCCAGGCTTCTTTGCCAAAACACCCCAGAGCGTGCCATTGCTGCTCTCTCCAGTCTCAGGAATCTGTCTGTGGCTCTGACTCACCAACCTCTGTCATCCGCAAATTGGAAGCCATAATAAAGGGACTTGGGGGGTACACTGAAAGAAAGAATATCACTGAAGCAGCATCTGCTTGGGAGGAACAGCACGTAAAAGACCACAAGAATCAATTCAGTGACTGTTTTTATGAATCGTCTGGGTGAGGGGACACTAAACAGGGCTATTACATTTGTTGATGATACAGCTGTGAGGAGTTGTGATTGAGAGTCAAAGTAAGTTTAATGATCTGGAGGAGTGGTCAAGAAAAAGAAAATGAAATGGGATAAAAACATCGCTATTGACGAAAATGGGAAAATGTGGAATAACTGGCCAAAGGCAATAATGCAGAAAAGAGACTTTGGGATGGAGCTCAGCAAACATTAGGAATATAATGCTTGAATTCAACAAATCAAGTTACTATACACAGACTGAGGTTTAGAATATAAAAATTGGCTGATCAAAGTTCCAGCACTCGGGTAAGACTGCAGAAAGGTACTTACTATCCTCGCTAAACTACTGTGTGATCTGGCACAGTGAAGTCAAGGAGCTGCATGATGAATGATTAGAGCACAGGGCCAAAGCCAGAATGTATTAAGCCAGCTGTGTGGCCTCAGCCAAGTTCTTTAACCTCTCTGTGCCCCAGTGGCCACATCTGCAAAGGAGAGATAGCAGTGGTATGGATGGACCTCATAGACTTGTAGTGAGCAGTAACAAGCTACAATCTGAAAACTGCTGAGAGCAGCGCCTGGCACATAGAGCTGCCATGTAAATTCTTGTTAAATAATGAAACAAAGATAATATAGGAATTGAAATGGACGTGGAGGCCAACCAGAGAAGAGTCAAAAATTATTATAAACCTAAAGATCTACACGGGAAAGGGTGAGGCCATGACAGAATTCATTTTGTATAAGAGAAGCAGAAAGCATTCTTGCTGGGAGAACTACTGTCCAACTGCTGATAAAATGCTTCTAAAATAGCCTTTTAAAATTCATAGTGGGGAAGATGAGACAGGAGGAGCACCTGGATATTTTCCGTGGCAGCTGTCGTTTGACACATCTCCAGCTCTCTATTGCTCTGATCGGGGCTAAGGATGTTATAATGGCTCAATAATAAGATTTTCCATGAGACTTCAGAGAAGCTTTGACTTTTTCTATCTTCTACCAATTCTTCTATCTGCCCACTGGGAATTTGTGAAGTTCAAAATTTATGCTGTCACAGTCCGTTTACTTCAGCCTGAGGAAAGCCTTGCATGCTGATATGCTGTGCTTTGAAAATATGCCATCGTTCACTCCAGGGTATGTGATTTTTAGAGGGCCAGTGGTAGAGCTTTGCATTTAATCTGCTACATATTTTACTTCGCTTGGTTTCACAAAGGAAAATAATATTAAAATATGACAGAGGAAAAGCAAATATTCTAACAATAACCCTCCACAATGCAATATTTTGACAACTTCAGCTGGCTAGAGCACTTTCATAACACAGGTCTAATCCCTACATAGATAAGGGACCTCACTCAATTCTGAAGTCAGTGCCTCTAGGTAAGGATGGCTGATCACAGGGGAGCTTGAGCAGGAAGGGCCAGATGCAATTAGCACATACCAAATCATTCCAACAAAGATTTACTGGCATCCACTGTGCATTGAGAACCACACAGAGTACTGGCCTCATGATTAGTAGACCATATATAGGGAATTACTCTTAACTTCTCTTTTCTTCTCTCCGTCCACATAGTTATCAAAGTTCTAAAATCAGCCATTTAAATCCATCTCAAGCTGGGCGTGGTGGTGCACACTTGTCATCCCAGTATTTGGGAGGCTGAGACAGGAGGATTGCAGGTTCGAAGCCAGCCTCAGCAACTTAGTAAGGTCATCCAAAACTTAGTGAGACCCTGTTTCCAAATAAAAATAAAATAGGTCTGGGGGTGTAGCCCAGAGGTAGAAGGCCCATGGGTTCCATCCCCAGTAACACACACACACACACACATGTCCCTTCTTTCCATGATCATCACCAAATGTTTGGTTAGCCCCAATCATTTTATCTGGATTCCTGAAATCACCTCCTAGTGTTCTACATGATTTGAGTCCCATATGCCTCTGATCAACCCGCAGCCTGTAGACAATGTGATTTTTCTTGCTTTAACTCCAAAAAGTTGCATTCAGGATTCAATCCTACCCCAGCAGGACCCATATCTCTCTCATGCCATTAATTCTTCAATCTACCCACATACATCCCAAGCTACACCAAACTGTCTCTCATTTTCTGGCTCTTGTATAGGTTGTTTTCAATGACCATAATATTCCTTTCTCTGTTCTCTACTTTGAAAACTTCTACTGATCTCTTAAGATTTCAGTTTGAGCGGGGCACACGCTTGTAATCAGTTTGGTGGTGCATACCTGTAATCCCAATACAAGGAAGCAGAGACAGGAGGATTGCAGGTTTGAAGTCAGGTTAAGCAACTTAGCAAGGCTCTCAGCAACTTGGTGAAACCCTGTTTCAAAATAAAAAATAAAATAGGGCTGGGGGTATAGTTTGGAGGTAGAATGCCCATAAATTCAATCCCCAGGACCAAAAGGAAAAAAAAAAGAAAATGATTCAGTTTGAGTGCCACCTTCTCCAGGTACCTTCCACTGAATCACAGACATGCAGTCAGAGGGTTGAATACTCCTCCTCTAGGCTCCGACAGCCGGTGCATGGCCTCTTTTCCTTCTTTTTTTTTGCGGTACTGGGGATTGAACCCAGGGGCATTCTACCTCCAAGCTACACCCCCAGCCCTATTTTTTTATTCTTTATTTTGAAACAGGGTCTCACAAAGTTGTGGAGGGCCTCACTAAGTAGCTGAGGCTGGCCGCGAACCCGGATCCTCCTGTCTCAGCCTCCCAAGTACTTGGGATTACAAGCGTGCACCACCACGCCTGGTTCTCTTTTCTAGTGTATATACAGTAACTGTAGTGTAAGTGCTGACATATTATTATCACTGTCAAGCAAGCAAACACCTAGGTTGATATCAATACTGTCATCTATACATCATCAGTGCCAAAACAACCACTGGCAAACATGTAGGATTTAATAAGTACATATTAAATGAATGAACACATAATGGGAAAAAAAAACCCAGACTCCTATCCTCAAAAAGTTTGCTGTTTAGTTGGGGAGGCATAACTGGGGGAAGAAGAGAGATGGAAATAAGATATTAGAAATTACTACAGGTTGAGTATTCCTTATCTGGAATGCCTGCATTCCTAATCCAAAAAAAAATAAAAAAATCTGAAATGCTCCCAAATCTGAAACTTTTTAATCATCATATCCGTGTTCAAAATGTTCCATATTTCGGAGCATTTCCAGTTTTAGATTTTTGGATGAGGGATGCTCTACCTTTATAATGCAAATCAGAGTTAGATAGAAAAGTAAGGTATGTGGTAAGAAACCAGCACTAATTAGTTTGTCTAAGAGTGCCTGACACTGTTAGTCCATTGCACATATTCTTTCATTGAATCTTCAAAACCGCCTGGAGGAGTCATTACAATTTGATAGGTAAGGAGATTAAGAGTCATGGAGTTCAAGATCACACAGAAGTTACTGAGGACAGGAATTGATCTCTAAACCTGTGTTTTTTCTATCACAATGTGACAAATTCAGTCCTATGAGGTTAAGAGGGGGGAGAAATTACACTCAGAATGAAACATAAGGAGAGAGGTTTCATACAGAAGTAACAATGGACCAAACTTTGAAGGACTGGTAGAAAAATGGGGCATGTGTTAGATGAAGGAATCAAAACAGGAATGAACTCAAGTTCAAAACCTGTGAGAAGAACACAGAATGAACCAGTCTGGAATAAGTTGAACACAGCTGAAGAAAATTCATTGGAAGAGAAAGTTGGGGCTACACCAGGAGACCTGGGAACTCTGTATTTCCTCTATTGGAGGAATAACCAAGAGCATAGCATAGATCATGCTAGCGACTGGGCCAGTGCCATCATTTCCATCTCTCCAGGGTAGATGATAAGTATTTCAAAGCCCTAAGATAACTCAAATTTTAATATAGATGTGTACTTTTATCCAAGGAGGAAATATAACTACAGAAGTTATTCAAATAGTCAAGTCAAATTAACACTGACATTGTAGAAAAACAAGTAAATAGATACATATCCCAGATGTGAGCCATTCAGTCTGTTCTGTTTGAAATGTATACCATCAAAAGTAATTACATCCATTAATCTTTTATATGACTTAAATTGTACTCTTAAGACACACTTTTGATTTTAACTAGATACATGAACTGCCCAGTTGTTCATTTTATGAAGTTTGATCATCAAAACATAAGATGACCTTACTTAAAAGTACCCTGGCTACGTGTCTTATTCATGTGTGTTTGTCAATGGTTTTACTTATCAAGAGTATGTTTTGAATGGCTCTTAGAACTAATCTCATTCGAATGACATCTATAAACTAAATAGAGTGACTGATTGTTTAGATGTTAACATCACAAATCCATTAGAAGGAATCTAAAATAAACGAAGGACCTTAAGTAGATCATCTATAGATCATAGAAGTCCTAAATATTTTTTCAGAATGCTATTTTTAGGTCTTTTAAACATATGTTTCTCTTAAAGCAATTTTATGAGCTTAAATTTTATGGCAAATGTAGCCCTAAAGCTGTATATGATAAAGAAAAAATTCCCCACATTGAAATTAGTTGGGATGTCAGTCTAGTGAAAATTCTTTAATGTTATATATTTTAAACTGAGCCTTTTTACTTTATATAATAAATTAAATATCCAATATTGTCAAATAGGACCCCTGTTAAAATGAATAGGTTTCATTTTATGTGTAATACTATTATCAATCGATAATATACAGGTGCTATTAACCATTTGGCTTTGAAATTTTTATTACATCTCAAATTTAGAAAATTTGACATAGGTAATATATCTATACACTTATCTAGCTAAGGTCAGAATTACCACAGAATATAAATTAGCAGCATGTAACTCTTTACTATTTTATGGATCATTTGTTATTTTGGGACAAAATGGCCTTAAAGACATGCTACACAGGAAAAAGTTAGGCATGCTATCTTTAATCCTCTAAACCTTTAAAAGCATCCTGAATACCACTTTCCTGATTAACCAAAGATAATTCAATATAAAGGAAAAAGTGATACTATAAGTGACTCTTGTCTGCTCCTCTTAGGGATAAAAACACTGAAATCAAAAGAGAAATTCAAAACTAGAGGGCCTCAAATGCATGTTATAAATTAAGGGTTTAAAATCAGTGATTAAGTCATTCATATCTTAAAGTTTAAAAAAAGAACAGCATACTAATTCCAAAGAAAAGCCGGGCGTGGTGGCGCACACTTGCAATCCCAATACTTGGGAGGCTGAGACCAGAGGATCCAGGTTCGCGGCCAGCCTCAGCTACTTAGTGAGGCCCTCCGCAACTTAGTGAGACCCTGTTTCAAAATAAAGAATAAAAAATAGGGCTGGGGGTGTAGCTCAGAGGTAGAATGCCCCTGGGTTCAATCCCTGGTACCGCAAAAAAAAAAAAAAAAAAAAAAAAAAATTCCAAAGAAAATAAAAGGAAGGGCAAAATAAAGACAAAATCAGGAATTATTAAAATGGAAAAGAAACATAACAAAAGAGAGGTTCAACAATGCCAGAAGTTGGTTCTTTGACCAGGCCAATAATATTAATAAACCCCTAGCAAAACTGATTGAGAACATAGTCAATACCAGTAATAAAAATGGAGATATCACTACTTTGAAGTCCTAGGCTAACACCCACTTGGTTACAACATATTATACTTTTATATGGTTGAATATGATTTATTAATACTTGTTAAGGATTTTTGTACCTACGTTCATAGAAAATTGTGAATTGTAATTATCTTTTATTATGTGGACTTGTTGAAAAATACTCTCAGCTTCTGTCTGAAAATGTCTTTATTTTGCCTTTACATTTAGAGAGTATTTGTGCTAGCCGGGTGTGGTAGTGCACACCTATAATCCCAGTACTTGGGAGGTTGAGACAGAGGATCACAGGTTCAAGGTCAGCCTTGGCAACTTAGGGAGGCCTTGTCTCAAAATAAAAAATAAAATAGGGCTGGAGTTATAAGTCAGAGATGAACCCAGAATGCCCCTGGGTATACACACACACACACACACACACACACACACACACACACACACACATTCAAGCATTTCAAGGGGGAAAGGAGTATAATGAAGGACTAATTAGGAATTCTCAGTAGAGAAATGTAACTCTAAAAAAAGCAGCTTGACATAACAACAAATGGAGTCTTGAAAGAGTAGAGAAAACAATGGAACAGAACAGTATTTGAAGAGATATAGTGGGAAAATTCCCAAATCTGATGAAAAACATAAGGTCACCAGTTGAGGAAGCTCAATGAATGTCAAGTAGAAGACACAGAAAACTGTAACATGGTGTACCACAATCAAATTGCTGAAAACAAAGAGAAAAATCCTTAAAACCACCAGAGGAGAAAAAGACATAATATAGGGGGAAAATGATAAAAATGACTGCTAACTTCACATGAGAAATAAATATAAAACACAATTTAATGGAATGGTTGCTTTTAAAGTGCTAAATGAAAAAAATCAATATAGAGTAGCACATTCAGCACAAATATTCTTTATTTTTAAAGGTTTTTTTGGGGGGATACTGGGGATTGAACTCAGAGGGATTTTACCTCTGAGCTATATCCCAGCCTCCCCCCCACAGCCCTTTTTTGAAACAGGGTCTCCCTAAGTTGCCAAGGCTGACCTTGAACCTGTGATCCTCCTGTCTCAGCCTCTAAAGTACTGGGATTACAGGTGTGGGCCACCATGCCTGGCTTAATATGTTTATGGTAACTGTTTTATAATCTTTGCCTGTTAATTCACATTTTTTCACTTTTTAGTATATACTTATAGAACAATTTTCCCATTTGTTTGTATAACTAGTAATTTTCTATCAATAATTGACATTATTAATGGTGTGTTGTTGAGTGTCTGGATTTTTCAGTCTTCCTTAATTGAGTGTTCAGTTTTGTTCAGATAAGCAGTCAATTTATATTTGAATCACCTTGATCTGTCTCTCTGCCTCCTTAAACATCCCCTCTTTTTATTTTTATGCCCATTTTGTATGAGAAAGAACTTTCAAAAACAAGTGTCCTTGGTTTTCTTCCAAGCAATTATTGTTAAACTTTTTTGTGTGTGTGTGGTACTAGGGATTTGAACCCAGGGGCATTCTACCACTGAGTGAGACAACCCCTGCCCCCTAAGCCCGATTTTTTTTTTTCTAATTTTGAAACAGGGTCTCCCAACCATGGAGGAGCTCTGGTAGTTTTTTAGCCCACAGATCTCTGGTGGTTGTTATTTTCCCAGTGTTTGTGATTTTTGTCCAAGTTTATAGTTCTTTACTGTGGTAGGGCTAATCTGGTACCATTTCTCTTCCACAGCCAGAGGTATAAAACCCAAGAGGGAGTTTTTGACCATATCTCAGCTTTCCTTTGATCCTTTTCTTAATTTGTCCTTGGTTCCACTAACTGCCCACTATTCTCCTACAATTCTCTTGAGAACTCATAATTACTTAGCAAAAGAACTCAAACCAGAAACTAATTCTTGTAATTCAATCCAATGCTCTTTCCAATGCACAATAATTTTTATCTCCTGGGATTAAAATAACAATCTGAGCTAGTTTTTAGTTGCTTAATACTTGGTATATTTCTCAACATATTTCTCTCATTTTCTATCTTGTTTTTTCATTTCTGGTGGATCTGTTACTTATATTTTATTTTAAAAAGTTTAGAACAGGTTCACTGATAAAGCTAAAAGTGGTCCATGATGAGCAAATCTATTTGTGTAAAAGCTATTCCTGAATGAGCGCTCTGACCACACAAAATTAAATAATCCGCAAGTGTTTTAAGGAAGATGAAGGACACTGATCATGTACTTCTACATTTCTATGCTCCTGACCTCACACCTGAGGCCCATACAGTTCGCTGCTCCCTGTGAGTTGTTTTAGCTTCTTATTAGAACAGGCTTAGGCTCCACTTATTTTTTTTTCTAACTTAAGTGCCTCAATGTTGATGAGATCTGCTGCTAGAATGCTATGTTCATCACTCTCTGACCACAAAATATCTATTAATTCGTGTTTAGAAAAGATTAGTTACTTTAAAAATAAATGTTGCATGGTTTTATTACCTTTTAAGGAGAAGAAAGATAAGAGCAGAAGGAAAAGGAATAAAACAGGTTTATAAACTGGGCCTTAGAAAAAAGTCTATTTAAGCCGGGCATGGTAGTGCATGCCTGTAATCTCAGTTTACTCAGGAGGCTGAGGCAGGAGGATTGCAAACTCTAGGCCAGTCTGGGCAACTTAGAAAGACCCTATCTCAAAATAAAAAATATAGCTCAGGAGTAGAGGGCTTGCCTAGCATGCATGAGTCCCTGGGTACAATCCCCAGTACCAGGGGGAGAAAGGTATATTTAAATTGGAGAAAAATTAGTATTTTTTTTTCAGATTTAAAGAGCTGGTGGGCCTCATACTCTTACCTGTGCAGTTGAATATATTCTCTTGGTCTGTTGAGCAGGTGAAGGAATCTGTCAACAATCTTGTTCTTTCCTACACCCTGTAATGAATGACACAGATTGCATTACACAAAAAGAGGCTTTTGTGTGGAGGCAAGTTTCTGCCAAACCAGAGGAATCTTTTACTAAAACCTACTTTCTTGAAGTTGTACTTTTTTAGTTTATTGTTAATGAAAACCAAACTAGCAAACATATGCAGCACATCTCCTATGAAATAGATTTTTTAAAAAATTTACTTCTAAATATATTAGTTCTAAGATATTCAGATTTAAATGAAAATTCATGTTAGCCTCCTACATCTTGATTTTTTTTGTTCTATAATTTTACACTGGACTCTGGACATTACAGCAGAATATTATTTACTTCAGGTTTGATGAATGGCATTAAAGGCTATCATGTAAATATAAAAACAATGATTTTTCCAGTTCTTCAGAACTATGGTTTTCAGTTACAGGAAGAAAAAATATAATAACTGCTTTTTCTGCTTCAATCAAACACTCACATCTCCTTTTATCCTATTTCTAATCCTTTAAAAGCCTAGAAACCTAAAATTATAACAAAGATCTATTATTAAAACTCAACTATATTTTCTCTCCTTGGAAATGCCCTCATTTCCTTGCCACTCACTGAGGCTGAGAGATGTTGTCCTTTTGTAGAAGACATACTGCTAAAAATGGAATCTGTTCCCATGTTATTTCCCAGTTTTAAAGTTTTCACTTAAAGGTAGAATACAAATAATAGGGTGAAAGTCTTTTAACAATTAGGTTGTGTGGGAAGAGTAAAAGTGGGTAAAAAGCTGAGTTCTATATCATAGATGACAGCAAGAATAACCTGTGAATGTCTTATACTGTGCCAGAGTCTATTTAAGGATTTTCATATTTTATCTCATTTAATCACAACATTGAAATCATCCCTTGAGATAGGAATTAGGATTATTCCAACCTCAGAAATCAAGAAACCACGACTCAGAAAGTTAAGCAACATATACACAGCCATACAGCTGATCATAGTGGATCCAGGACTCAGATCCACATGTGTATGATTCTGATGCTCATGTGGTTAGCCCCTAGATTATGGATTATATTTCCTTCAGTGAGAAATTGATTTAGGTAATCTGAGCCTTAAATTATCTTTTTTTCCACCTCTAGGATCCATTCTAAAGAAATAAGTAGGCAGACCAGGGCAAAGTGTGATACCTAGTAGAAAAAGCAGAAGCTCGCCGGGCGTGGTGGCGCACACTTGTAATCCCAGTACTTTGGGAGGCGGAGACCGGAGGATCCGGGTTCGCGGCCAGCCTCAGCTCTCTCTCTCTCTCCCCCCCTGTCTCTCTCTCTCTCTCTCTCTCTCTCTCTCTCTCTACTTAGTGAGGCCCTCCGCA
>PVJS01044338.1:0-16686 GCA_004027185.1 Glis glis | reverse complement strand
TTTTTTTTTTTTTGCGGTACCGGGGATTGAACACAAGGGCGTTCTACCTCCCCGCTATGCCCCCGGCCCTATTTTTTTATGCTTTATTTTTGAAACCGGGTCTCACGAAGTTGCGGAGGGCCTCGCTAGGTAGAGAGAGAGAAAGAGAGAAAGAGAGACAGAGAGAGAGAGAGAGAGAGAGAGAGAGACAGAGAGAGAGAGGAGAGAGGAGAGAGAGATAGATTGATCGATCAATTGATCGATCGCGCGCGCATGCGCGCTGAGGTTGGCCGCGAACCCGGATCCTCCCGTCTCCACCTCCCAAAGTACTGGGATTACAAGCGTGCGCCACCACGCCCGGCTATGTCAGTCATCTTTCAATACTGTATTTTCCTCAATTGACAAAAAAGGACAAAGGAGCAGGCTGAAATGTAGTATTCTCATTGAGGAATCTGAGAGAGCAGTAATAAATATCTACATATGATTATACCAATTTACAATGGTAAGTTTTTAGTGATATAATATTGTATATAACTCAAATTTTAGGACAAACCCTTGACTTCTCAAACTTGCTTCTCAACAATATCTATTTCAATTATTTTCTTACTAAATGGCCATTATCTGAAATTAATGTATGCTCCTTTGCTCCTTCTGATCATATCCCAGAGATGATCATCCTCCTGAATATCTTTTTTTTTTTTTTTTTTTTTTGCGGTACCGGGGATTGAACCCAGGGGCGTTCTACCTCTGCGCTACACCCCCGGCCTTATTTTTTATACTTCATTTTGAAACCGGGTCTCATGAAGTTGCGGAGGGCCTCACTAAGTACAGAGAGAGAGAGACAGGGAGAGAGAGAGAGAGAGAGCTGAGGCTGGCCGCGAACCCAGATCCTCCGGTCTCTGCCTCCCAAAGTACTGGGATTACAAGCGTGCGCCACCATGCCCGGCCTGAATATCTTTATTATTTCCTTTTCTTCAGTTTACCAAATGTATCCCCAAACAAAATACAGAGTTTAGTTTTGTTTGTTTCTTAGTATGTATATGAATACTATCATGTTGAATATAATCTGCAACTTGTTCAACATGATATTTGCAAAATTTAATGTATGTGATTGAAATGATCTTATGGTTCCAAATGTAGTAGGGTTTTTTTGTTTTGTTTTGTTTTTGTGATACTGGGGTTAGAACCTAGAAGCATTCTACCTCTCAGCTACACCCCCAGCCCTATTTCATTTTTTACTTAGAAACAGGGGCCCACTAAGTTGGAGAGGGTCTCACCAAGTTGCTGAGGCTGTCCATGAACCTGTGATCCTCCCATCTCAGCCTCCCAAATACTAGGATTACAGGCATGTGCCACCACTCCCAGTTTTTTTTTTCTTTTTAGAATATAACATCTTCCATTTTACTAGATATTGTTGGGTTGTTTTCTAAAGTAGTTGTACACAGGGATATATAGAGATTTCCATTGCTCTAACCCCTTATCAAAAAATTTTTGGTGTACTTTTGGGTATATAAACTTTTTAATTTTCTAAAACTGAAGCCAGCAAACTATAGCACTATTTTGTCTGCACCTTATTTTTGTACATCCTGAAAGCTTAGATAGTTTTTAATTTTTTAAGGAGTTGTAAAGAAAAAACAAACAAAAAAGAATATGCAACAGATAATGGAGGAACCCAGAAAGCCTAAAATATATACTTTATAGTCCTTCAAAGAAAAGTTTGCTAATTGCTGTTCTCAAACATTATCCTTACCAAATTTACCTTCCCCATTATCCTGGTTTATTATATAAACAGCTGTAAAAATGACTTCATAACCTCTCAATGTTCCCCAAAGATTCAAAATGTCCACTTGATATACAGGCTATGCTTGTTATTTCAAAAGTTTAGAAGTACACTTGGTATAGAGAGTAGTAGGGCCAATTATAACACATGGTTGAGCATTAAGTAAGAATGAGACAATAAAATCTTTCTATTTTTATTCTTTTAACTAAAAATTTATTTTTCTTTTGATTTTTTTCTAATACACTCTCAATAGTTCTATTCAACACTGGACTGGAAGTACAAGCTATTTTAATAAGGCAAGAAGAAAGAAAGGAAAGACACTTGGATTGGAAATAAAGAAGTAAAACTGTCTCTATTCATAGAGGATACAATTATTTATGTAGATAGTCCCAAGGAATGTATATAATAATAATTAGAACCAACAAGAAAACTCAGCAAGATCATGGGATACCAAGTTAATGTGGAAAAGTTAAGAAAAAAGATTTTTATATCCTACCAGTAAACAATTATTTGGTTATTTTTTTTTCAGACAAAGCACTCTCCACTGAGAAAAAGAAACTTTTTGTATGTGTGTGGTACTAGGGATGTAACTCGGGGGCCTTCTACCTCTGGGCTACACCCCCAGACCTGTTTTATTTTTTATTTTGAAACAGGGTCTTACTAAGTTGCGGAGGGCCTCACTAAATTGCTGAGGCTGGCCATGAACCTGCGATCCTCCTGTCCCATCCTCCCAATTACTGGGATTACAAGTGTGAGCCACCACGACTGGCAAAAAAGAAATTTTTTTGACAAACTACACAGGAATAGCTGGACATTAGTATACAAAACACTGAAATTATCATACAAAAATTAATTCAAGTTGGATCATAGACCAAAATGTAAAAGCTAAAACCATAAAGCATTTAGAATAAAACGTAAGAGAATATCTGTATGACTTGGAGGTTGATAAAGGTTATTCAGATAGGACACTGCAATAACTGTGAAAGAAAAAAATTGATAAAGTGGACTTCATAAAAATTTAAAATATTTGCTCCTCAAAAGACACTGTTAGGAGCCGGGCGTGGTGGCGCATGCTTATAATCCCAGTACTTTGGGAGGCAGAGACCAGGGGATCCGGGTTCGTGGCCAGCCTCAGCTCTCTCTCTTTCTCTCTCCCTCTCTCTCTACTTAGTGAGGCCCTCCGCAACTTCGTGAGACCCGGTTTCAAAATAAAGTATAAAAAATAGGGCTGGGGATGTAGCGTGGAGGTAGAACGCCCCTGGGTTCAATCCCGGTACCGCAAAAAAAAAAAAAAAAAAAAGACACTGTTAGGAAAAGAAATAGGCAAGCCACAGACTGGGAGAAAACCTGACCATGTTTGAATTCTTACCTTGAACTCATCTGAAATTTCAGACACAAAAGAAGATATCTGCTTCATGAGCCTATCCACACTGCTCTCGCTTCCTGTTTTGAGCAGTGTGGTAATGGCTAGGGTAGCAATGCTTCTGTTTGAGTCTGTGATCAAGTTTTCTAAATCCAGATTGCAGGCAGTAACAGCAGAGGGATGCTTCATTGCCACCTTGTGGAAGGGCAAGAAAAAAAAAGCAAGCATACTGTTGATAAAAGCAGAACTTAATTTTAATTAAGGTAAATGGAACAGAACAGGTTAAAAGCAATTGTTTTCAGAATATTTTTCATCAGTAAAGTATAATATATCATTTGTTAAATGATTAATTGCCACATTATAGCACAGAACTCTCTTTTGTTAGGTTCTCATAACCTTTATAACAATATCACAATCTATTATAGTTGACCTGAATTTCTTTGTACTACATATGGCCATGTACATATACTCTACTAGATATTAGGATCTCTGAGGATAGGATGTACCATGGTAAACACTGCTCAATAAAAACTGTTAATATCACTTAAAAACACTTCTATAATTAAACAAGCACTCCAGGCAAACTAATGAAAAAGTCTTCATTTATTCCACTTAGCAAGGATAATCATATGCTTTATGCAGAAATATCAGTGTGTCTTAATGGTACAGGATTTTAAATTTAAGTAGCTACTTGTGGTAAATAGTTGCCATATCCAACAGTGTATAGTTTTAAACATAATCTACTTAGAATTCGGAAATGAGTTATAATTTTCTGTTGAATAATAGTAAAAATGGCCAGCCGGGCGTGGTGGTGCACGCTTGTAATCCCAGTACTTTGGGAGGCAGAGACCGGAGGATCTGGGTTCGCGGCCAGCCTCAGCTCTCTCTCTCCCTGTCTGTCTGTCTCTCTCTGTCTCTCTCTCTCTCTACCTGTCTCTCTCTCTCCTTAGTGAGGCCCTCCGCAACTTCGTGAGACCCGGTTTCAAAATAAAGTATAAAAAATAGGGCCGGGGGTGTAGCACGGAGGTAGAACGCCCCTGGGTTCAATCCCCGGTACCGCAAAACAAAAACAAAAACAAAAACAAATGGCCATACCTACGGCCACAAATACAACTGAGGTGTTGTAGAAGTGAAGCCCATAAATCATACAGACTAACCTTGAGTACAAGCCAAATGTTTCATATTTTATGTTTCTCAATCAAACATTGATGTAAATCCATAGTTAGCAAAGGGACACTTACCTTGTTCAAGGTCCTCACAGCTGCATATCTCAAGGCTGGCTTAGGTGAGCTACAGAAAAGTTGAAGAACTAAAACAAACAAGTATTGTTCATTTCATCATATATCATATAGATAAAACCATAATACATAATGATCATATTCAAAATATGAATAAAAATTAGATCACAGAATGAAAAAGTCACATGAAAAATATATAATAAAAAATGGAAAAAGCACTATTTGTTCACCTATAAAAAGCTTTAATAGAAAACAAAGTTTGCTCTTTTTTCTAAGAATTAATGTACTTATTAATATTTGAATTTAAATGATAGAAATATGGACATGGTTATGAGATCAAATGGGCTTTCTAAACATTAAGGAAAACTTAAAGACATTAAAGTTATTTTTCTTTGACATAAAATTCTTTCAAAAGTTTTATACGGGAAAATAGAAACTTCAAAAAAAGAGTAATAAAAAATAATTCAAATTATCTATATATGTTATCAGCATGCAAAAGCTATATATAAAGATGTAAGTTTCAAAACTTATTCTTAATACCTATTTTGCAGACCTATCAAACTTAAAAGCTTAAGAACATAAACAAAAGCCAGCTATCAAATATGCAACTAACCTGAGACTGCAGGTGCCAACTCTCTTGCAGTACAGTTAGGAAGATGGATGATAGCAGAAGCAGCTTCATAAATAACCATTTCATGTTTATTTCGCAAGCAGCTCTCAATGAAATCAAAAAGTGGACTTTCATGGCTGCCAATAAATATATATAGGCCATTATTTAGACATCAACTAGAAAGACAAAAATACATAGTGGTTAAAAGCACAGATGGACTGAGAAACACTTTTGGAATGGTAGGTAAAAGACCTCTGGAAATTCACTTTTCCAAAAAGCAATGACAAAAAAAATTGTTAAAACCAATATTTTCAGAACTCTAGAAATTAACCAAAGATGTGCAACAATCCTATAAGCATTTATTCAAGAAAAATAGCTGAATCTTGTTAAGAACAGTGAGCTTTGTGGTTTATTTTGCCCTATTCCCAATTTCCATTCTCTTTTCCTCAGTTTCACTGTAACCTTGGAAACCTATAGCCTCAGAACTATAGAAGTTATGCAAGCCAGCAGCCTAGCAAATTTGGTTTAACACCAGAAAATCAAGTCATGTTACATACCACATTAATACTATGAAAGATAAAAACCATATTTATGTTTTTGACAAAAAAAATTGTAAGACATACAAAGAAATGGTGGTCCATACAGAGGAAAAAATGCAATCAATAGAAATTATCCCCAAGAAAGCCCCCTGATGGGCTTACCAGGCAAACACTTTAAGTCAGCTAATACAAATATGTTCAAAGAACTAAAGGAAACAATAACTACAGAATTAAAGGGAATTATAGCAATTATGTCTCACCAAAGAAAAGACTATAAAAAGATAAAAATGATTTTTTTGTGTGTGGTACTTGGGGTTGAACCCAGGGGCATTCCACCTCTGAGCTACACCCTTTGCCCTATTTTATTTTTTATTTAGAGAAAGGGTCTCACTAAGTTACCATGAGCTGTCCTCAAACCTAGGATCCTCCTGTGTCAGTCTCCCAAGTACTGGGATTACAGGTGTGTGCCACCAAGCCCGGCACAAATGATTTCTTTAGAGAAACCAAATAAAAATTTCAGATTTGGAGTATAATGACTAGAATGTAAAATTAACCAAGGAGGCTGGATAGCAGTTTCATACTCACAGATGAAAGAACCAGCAAACGTTATGATAGGTAAAGCAAGATAAGCCAGCCATGGGAAATAAGGAAGAAAAATGAACAGAGATCTGATGACATATGTAACATGATCAAGGGTATCAAGTTTGCATAATAGAAATCATAGAAAGAAAGAGAAAAGGGGGGAAAGAATATTTGAAGAAACAATGGCTGGAAACTTCCCAAAGTTGATGAAAAGCATTCATCTATATACCCAAGAGGCCCAACAAATCTCAAGGGGGATAAATTAGAAGACTGAGGGAGTAAAATGCCATATTCAATATGCTAAAATAAAAACAAGAATTCTGTATTCAGCAAAACTATCCTCTAGATCCAGAGAGAACCAAGATGGTGGGATAACGAGAGGCAGCGTGTCGCCGGGGGGCGCTCTGAGAGTCCGAGCTCGGAGAGCGGGAAGACTGCTTGTTGACAAGTAGGGCAGCCAAAACTCAACAAAACAATGAGAGCCAAAGTGCAGCGGAATGCGAGGCAGTGGAAAGAGCGGAGGACGGTAGGGAGCTCAAAGCATTTCAGCTGATAAGCAGAGAGCGGAGACAAAGGAGCCATCTTGGCTGAGCCATGCCAGCACTATGGCTCCCAAAATTCTCCAGCAAAGAAACAGCTGATTCTTGTGAAACCAGTGATTATAGTCCACCATTGAAAGCAGTTGACATCAGACTATGATGAAGCCCAAGTTGAACCAGATCCACACCTACAACAGTGACGACTGCAAAGGGTGGGACGCGAGCCTCAGCCCCCACAAAGAAAGCAATGTGGAAAGACATAGATGAGGTGGCCAGGCACAGGAGCACCCCAATACCAAGAAAACGAGCGGGTGAAACACGGCCCCCCTGGAGTAGCCTAGCACCACCACAGAATACCCCAGTGCAGAGGACATGGACGGATATGGCATGGCCCCCCCAGAGCCGCCCAGCAACAAGAACACAGGTGAGTGAGATAAAGGGAGGCAGCATGTTGTTGGCACTCCAAAACTCAAAAGCCCGCAGGAAGACTGCTTCTTAACAAGAAAAGTAGGGCAAACAAAACAAAGAGAGCTGAAGAGCAGCAGAGTGCAAGGCAGTGGACAGAGTGGGGGGGGCTATACAGAACTCCACGCATTTTACCTGGTAAGTGGAGAGCAGAGACGAAGGTGCCATCTATGCAGGGTGCCTTTACCTACACGGTGATTCCCAAAGATTAACAGCAAAGAGACTGCAGATCCTTG
Organism: Glis glis; assembly: GCA_004027185.1. Lineage (NCBI taxonomy): Eukaryota > Metazoa > Chordata > Mammalia > Rodentia > Gliridae > Glis > Glis glis. The sequence continues at coordinate 9,355 of PVJS01044338.1, read as the reverse complement.
TGAAACCAGTGACTATAGACTACCATTGAAACCAATCAACGCCGGAACATGATGAAGCCCAAGTCAATCCAGACCCACACCTACAATGACAATGGTTTCAAGGGGTGGACTGTGAGCCTCTGCTCCCACAATGAGTATGATGAGGAGAGACAAAGAAGAAGTGGCCATATACAGGAGCAGCCCAACTCTGAGAACACAAGCCGGTGAGCCTCGCCTGCCCATGAGCAGCCCAACACCGTCCTGGAACACCCCAGAACTAAGGACATAGGTAGATGAGACATGGCCCCTCCCCCAGCGGCCCAGCACTGAGAACACAGGCGGCTCAGTACCCAGCCCTGCCCCCAGAGAGCCCCCCATGTGCTGGGAAGGCAGGGCAGGCGAAACCTTGGCCCTGCCCCCAGAGACCACTGGTGCTGGGGACACGGGATGGGAGAGCCCTTGGCCCCGCCCCCAGAGAACCCCTCCCTCCGGCACTGGGGACACGGGGTGGGCAAGCCCTCGGTCCCACCCCTGGAGACCCCCGGTGCTGGGGATGCAGGACAGGTGAGCCCTTGGCCTCGCCCTGAAGAGACCCGCCCCCCTGGTGCTGGGGACGCAAGGCAGGTGAGCCCTCGGCCCTGCCCCTGGAGAACCCCCCCTCCCCAGCGCTGGGGATGTGGGGCGGGTGAGTCCTTGGCCCCGCCCCCAGAGAAACCCTCCCCCCACTGGGGACACGGGGTGGGCGAGCCCTTGGCCCTGCCCCCAGAGAACCCCTCCCCTCGGTGCTGGGGATGCGGGGTGGGTGAGCCCTCGGCCCCTTCCCTAGAGACCCCCCCATCCCGGCGCTGGGCCCCCATCTCCAGAGATATGCAGGTTCCAGCCTCAGCTACTTAGCGAGGCCCTTCGCAACTTACTAAGACCCTGTCTCAAAATAAAGAATAAAATAGGGCACAATAAATAAATAAATTAATTAATTGATAAAATTGGGCTGGGGTTGTATCTCAGAAGTAGAACACCCCTGGGTTCAATCCCCAGTACCACAAAAAATAAAAACATAAAAATTTAGCCAACACAAAAGCACTCAAAAAGGATAAGAGGAACAACAACAAAAGGACAAGAGATCATAGAAAACAAACAGCAAAAGGACGGTAAATTCAACAATATCAATAATTACATTATTATGAATGGTCGAAACAGCCAAAAGATAGAAACTGTCAGAAAGTTGTTTTTTGTTTTTTTTTAAAGCAAGACTTGCTGGGCGTGGTGGCGCACGCTTGTAATCTCAGTACTTAGGAGGCTGAGATCAGAGGATCCGGGTTCGCGGCCAGCCTCAGCTACTTAGTGAGGCCTCCGCAACTTCGTGAGACCCTGTTTCAAAATAAAGGATAAAAAATAGGGCTGGGGGTGTAGCTCAGAAGTGAAATGCCCCTGTGTTCAATCCCCAGTACCGCCAAAAAAAAAAAAGCAAGACTCAACTGTCTATATGAGATTTAAAGTCACAAGTAGGATGAAAAAGCAGGAAGACAGAAAAAGATATGCCACACAGATAGTTAACTATAAGAGATCACAAATGGCTACATTATATCAAACAGAATTTAAGACAAAAATATGAGACAGAAAGAGACACTTCACAATGATAGCGGTCAATACAACAGGAAAGTATAACAAAAACATACAACAATAGAACCTAAAAATACACGAAACAAACCTGACAAAAGGGAAAACAAATAGATCACTGAATAATAATACTTGCAATTGCCCATACCCACCCAACAATTGATAGAACATCTAGACAGAAAATCATCAAGGATATAGATGAGTAGAAAAACACAACCAACTCAACCTAATTAATTAAATATTCAATACAAGGGACTGTAAGTTACACATCCTTTTCAAATGCATATGGACCATTTCCAAAGACAGATTAGATGTCAGGACATAAAACAAGTCTTAATACATATAAAAGGACAGAAACCACAGAAAATCAACTAAACAAAGTTGGTTCTTTGAAAATATCAAGAAATTGACAAATCTTAACCAGGGATGGTGGTGTATGCCTGTAATAGTATATGGAAGTCTGAGACAGGAGGATCTTAGGTTCAAGATCAGCCTCAGCAACTTAGCAAGACCCCCCAGCAATCTAGTGAAACCCTGTTTCAAAATAAAAAATTTAAAAAGTGCTGGGGGTGTATCTTGGAGGTAGAATGTTCCTGGGTTGAATCTTCAGTACAAAAATAAAAAGACAAATCTTCAGCTACACTAACCAAGAAAAAAAATAGAACAGATACAAATTACCAAAATCAAGAATGAAGGAGAGGACATCACTACTAATCCCAAAGAAATTAAAAGGTTTATGAGAGAATAGTATGAACAACTATTGTGATAGTCAGTCTAGGTTGTCAACTTGACCTGATCATGACAAACCCAAGATTATGTGATTTTGGGTGTGTAACAGCAGATTAAACAGAAAGCCATGCCCTGAATGTAGGCAGCAGGATTCTGATAGGTGCGGACTTAGATAAAAGAGGGAGAAGCCGCGTAGAGTGCGTGCGACTCTTTCCGAGGAAAACGCATCTGCTTTCTTCGACTTTCTCTGAAGAGCTTCTTGATCTTCTCGGCCTCCAGCTCTTGGAACTGAAACTTCACCATCGTTTCTCCGAAGAGCTTCCTGATCTTCACGTCTTGGACTGGGACTGAATTAGTGGTTGCTCCGATCCTAAGACTCCAGTTCTTAGACCGTTCGACCAGCTACTGGTTCCTCTGACTCTCCACGTGCAGTCAGAACCTGGGACTACATTGCTTCAAACTGTAAGCCCATCTGATAAATCCCTTTTTTCAAATATACTCATTCTGTGTATTCTGTTAATCTAGAGAACACTGTCCAATACAACTATGTACCAACAAATTGGGTTAACAGATGAAATAGACAAGTCCCTAGAAATACCAAACTATTAAAAGTAACTCAAGAAGAAACAGGGAGCTTAAGTACCTTGTACTGAGTTAGTTACTAAACATCACCCCTCAAAAGAAAAGCAAAGATCTAGAAGGCTTTACTGGTTAAATCTATCAAATATTTATTTATTCATTTATTTATTTGTTTATTTATTTATTTATTTTTATTTGTGTGTGTAGGGGGTAGGTACTGGGAATTGAACCCAGGGACATTCTACATCTGAGCTACACCCCCAGCTCTATTTTATTTATTTATTTTGAACAGGGTCTCACTAAGTCGCACAGGGCTTCCCTAAGTTGCTGAGGCTGGTCGTGATCCTCCTGTCTCAGCCTTCCAAGTACTGGGATTACAGGTGTGTGCCACCATGGCTGGCTCTATCAAATATTTAAATAAATAATACCAACCCTTCACAAACTCTTTCAGAAAACAAAGAAGGAAACACTATTCAACTAATTATATGATACCAGTATGACAAAAATTTACAAGAAAACACAACTATAGAACATTATTCCTCTTAATATAGACACAAACATTAACAAAACATCAGCAAACTGAATCCAGTAATATATATGAAAATTCTGCCTCATATTTTAAGTGGTATTAGTCACAGGAATACAAAGTTGGGTTAACATCAGAAAAACAACTTTGTTATATATCACATTAATAATATAAAGGATGAAAACCACACAGTCATCTTAATTATGCAGAAAAAGTTAATAAAATCTAACAGACATTCTTTATTTAAAAAAAGACTCCCCATACACTAGAAACAAAAGGTGTGTCTTCAACTGGATAAAGGACATCTTCAGAAAATCCACAACCAACATCACGCTTAATGTGCTCTCTCTCAGATTAGGGAGAAGGCAAAGATGTCTGCTTGCATCACTTTTACTTAACATTGCACTAAAAGTTTGAGCCACGGCAATAGGCACAAAAAGAAATTAAAGGCATCTACTTTGAAAAGAAAGAAGTAAAACTATTTTTGTTCACAGATGACAAAAAAATCCCAAGGAATCCACAGAAAATCCCAAGGAATCCACACACATATGCAGAGAACTAAGAAAATCCCAAGGAATACACACACATATGCACAGAACTAAGAAAGGAGCACAGCAAGGTTGTAGGATACAAGATCAACCTGCAAAAGTCAAGTGCATTTCCACATATTGGCCACAAAAATCCAAAATGAAATTAATAAAAAAATTACATTCATAATGGCAAAAGAATAAAAATACTTTGAAATAAATTATATATATATATTTTAAATTATATATATAAATTATATATATATTTTGTGTGTGTGTGTGTGTGGTACCAGGGATTGAACCCAGGAGCATTCTACCTCCGGGCTACACCCCCAGCCCTGTTTTTTATTCTTTATTTTGAAACAGGGTCTCACTAAGTTGCAGAGGGCCTCACTAAGTAGCTAAAGCTGGCTGTGAACCCAGATCCTCCTGTCGCAGCCTCCGCCTCCCAAGTACTGGGATTACAAGCATGTGCCACCACGCCCGGCTGAAATAAATTTAATAAAACAAACATAAGACTTTTATACTGAAAACTGCAAAATCCTTTTGAGGAATCTAAATGAAGGAACAATCTCTATTCATGAACCAGAAGACTCTATATTATCAAGATGGCCACTCTCCACAATGATTTAAAATACATCTATTGTTTTATTCAGTGAAACTCCTATAAAAACACCAGCAGGGCTGGGCGTGGTGGTGCACGCTTGTAATCCCAGTACTTGGGAGCCTGAGACCTGAGGATCCAGGTTCTCGGCCAGCCTCAGCTACTTAGTGAGGCCCTCCGCAACTTCGTGAGACCCAGTTTCAAAATAAAGGATAAAAAATATTGCTGGAGGTGTAGCTCAGAGGTAGAACGCCCCTGGGTTCAATGCCCAGTACTGCAAAAAAAAAAAAAAAAAAAAAAAAAAAAAAAAAAAAAAAAAAAAAAAAAAAAAAAAAAAAAAAAACACCAGCAGGCTTTTTGTTGCAGAAATTCAAAGCAGGTCCTGAAATTTATATGGAGATTCAAAGGACCTAGGATAGTCAAAAAAATTTTGAAAAACTTTTATTTTTCAACTTGGAAACTTACTATAAAGCTTTGGTAATCATGATAGTGTATTTGCCATGAGAATAGATATTTAGATCAACTGAACAGAACTGGGAGTTCCACTATATTCATAGTCAGCTGATTTTCAAAAAGGGACCAAGATAATTCAAAAGGGAAATAGGGTTTTTCAGCAAGTGGTGCTGGGAAAACTGAGTCTCTATTTATTTTTTAAATGAACTTAGTAGACCACTGTAGCATCAAACACAAAAATCAACTCAAAATGGACTATAGTCCTAAATGTAAAAGCTAAAACTATTAAACTTCTGGAGGAAAATGTTGAGGAAGTCTTTGCAACCTTAAGTTGGGCAAAGAGTTCTTCGATACAATGCCAAAAGCACAATCCCTCAAAGGAAAAGGTGATAAAATGAACTTTATCAAAATTTAAAACATTTACACTTTAATAGATGTCATAAGGAAATGAAAGATAAACAAGAGACTGAAAAAATATTTGCTGGATTTTGCAGAGGATTTTTGTGTCAATGTAGGAGAGATACCAGTCTGTCCTTCCTTTTCTTATGAAAGTTTTGCAGGCTTTGTTATCCAAGTTTTACAGATAATCATACACTTGATAAAGAACTTGTATCCTGAATGTGTAACAAGTCTTCCAATTCAAATAACCAAATTAAAAAATGGGTAAGATTTGAATGACCATCATTCAATTAAAAAAGACTAGCTAATAAGCACTTGAAAAATAATTATCCATTAAGGAAATAGAAACTAGAACCAAAATGAGATACCACTACACATCCAATAGAATGACTATTAAAAAAAACAATGCTAGGTGCAGTGGCGCATGCCTATAATCCCAATATTTGGGAAGCTAAGATAAGGGAATCCCAGGTTCAAGGCCAGCCTCAGCAATTTAGGGAGACCCTCAGCAACTTAGCAAGACCCTTGCTGGGAAAGGGTTTCAAAATAGAAAAGAGATATAGGCCTGAGGGTGTAGTTTAGAGATAGAATACCCCTGGGTTCGATCGCCAGTACCCCACACACAAGACAATATTGAATGTTGGGAAAGATATAAAAAAACAGAATTCTGACACACAATGTAAAATGGTATCGCTTTGGAAAATAGTTTGTCAGTTTCTTTTTTTTTTTTTTTTTGCGGTACCGGGGATTGAACGCAGGGGTGTTCTACCTCCGCGCTACGCCCCCGGCCCTATTTTTTATACTTTATTTTGAAACCGGGTCTCATGAAGTTGCGGAGGGCCTCACTAAGGAGAGAGAGAGAGAGAGGGAGGGAGGGAGGGAGGGAGAGAGAGAGAGAGAGAGAGAGAGAGAGAAAGAGCTGAGGTTGGCCGCGAACCCGGATCCTCCGGTCTCTGCCTCCCAAAGTAATGGGATTACAAGCATGTGCCACCACGCCCGGCCTTGTCAGTTTCTTTAAAAGTTAAACATAACATATGAACCAGCTATTCTATTTACAGGAATCTTCTCAAGAGAATGGAAAAATATTTCCACACAGAGATTTGTATGTGACTGTTCATAGCAGCATTATTCATAAGAGAACAGAAATGATCCAAATGTCCATCGGTGATCTTACTAACTTGCTAAGGGTCTCGCTAAGTTGCTAAGGCTGCCCTTGAACCTACAATCCTCCTGTCTCAGCCTCCCAAGTACTGGGATTATAAGTGTGTATCATTGTGCCCAGCTCTTATCCTAGTTTTTAAAAAATTCTTCATACATATGCATACACAGGTAAAGACTCTATTCCTTGTTTTTAATAGAAAAAATAATTCTCATATTACTTATAACATCAAAATATTGTGAGATATCTTCAATATTCATCCAATAAAATACTGGATGAAAAGTTTAGTTGTATTACAGAATACTTTAAAATAATCAGAAATTAATTATATTTATCTATATGATTCTTTTTTTTCTTTTTTTGTGGTGCTGGGAATTTAACTCAGGGGCATTCTACCTCCAAGCTACACCCCCAGCCCTATTTTATTTATTTATTTATTTATTTTTTGCGGTACCAGGGATTGAACCCAGGGGCGTTTTACCTCCGAGCTACACCCCTGGCCCTATTTTTTATACTTTATTTTGAAACCAGGTCTCACAAAGTTGCAGAGGGCATCACTCAGTTGCAGCTGAGGCTGGCCGTGATCCCAGATCCTCCGGTCTCCGCCTCCCAAGTACTGGGATTACAAGTGTGCACCACCACGCCCGGCCTATTTTATTTTTATTTTGAAACAGGGTCTCACTAGATTGATGAGAGTCTCATTACTTGCTGAGGCTGTCCTTGAACCTGTGATCCTCCTGTCTCAGCCTCCCAAGCACTGGGATTAGAGTGTACACCACCACACCCGGCTTATCTATATGATTCTACCTTTAAAAATGTTTTCATAAAAAATTGTCACTTTTAAAATGCTATCTATAAAAATATACAATCATGTGCTAAATAATGATGTTCTAGTCACTGATAGATCACATACATGGTGGACTACACATATGATAGCAGATCCATAACATCATACTAGCTAGCGAGGTCACTGACAGTTTAGCTAAGCATACTCTATATTGTTCACACAATGACAAAATCACCTAATGACACATATCTCAGAATGTAAGTCCATCATCAAGTGACACATGACTGAACATAGAAAACTGAAAACCTCAATTGAAAAAGAAATTATGAATATTAATAAGTGAGTTTAATAAGTGGCGGGTAAGGGTTATTTTGTCCAAACTCATCTGCTGGCTGCCCAGAAAAGGAGTTTGCTCCTAAGGAACTCCATCACAACTGGATTTAGCCAGTGTGTACGGTCAATCCTGGTCAACGCCAAGGGGAAGGCTGCTACTTCCCAACCTGAATGCCGATCTGCAGATTCACGATACTGGCATGCCACATAGTAAGAGTTGTAAGATTTGGGACCTAGTCCCTGAGTATGCCAGGGAGGGGCCGCTTCCCCTCAAAATGTATAGCTGTTAAGTTTCTGGAAGTGAATCAAAGGATCAGAGATGAAAGATTCATTTTGACTGGGTGCAGGGGTGCACATCTGTAATCCAAGCTACTCAGGAGGCCGAGGAGGAATAAAAAGTTTGAAGCCATGTAGGCAACTCAGTAAGACCCTGTCTCAAAATAAAAAATAAAAAAGGCTGAGAATGTAGCTGGGGATGATTAATGGTGGGGGGCCCCTAGATTCAATCTTCAGCACTAAAACAAAAAAAAAAAGGGCTCATTTTGGCAGCATGGCCAGTCACTGGGATGCCTGAACATTAATCACCTGTGGGAAATAGCCCAAAAGTACCAATGAATGAAAAATCTGGAGGATAAGATGGCCCAGATTAGAATTCTTCATTTGTTATCAATGGCCTTGGTGGGAATCTCCCAAGAAGAAGCAAGCTCCACTGAAGAGAAGGCTAAACAATCCCTGATAAAATTATAAAGACACAGACAGAAATAAGGATGGAAAATAAAAGTTGGAAACACTCTCACAGAACAGTAAAGGAGGAGTTTTCTCCTTTACACACACATACTATTATAATACAGCAGTGTGTTGCTGCCTCAGGGAAAGAAATAAGAGAGCAGTGGCAAGCAGGGGCTTTCTAAGAAGAGGAAGAGACACTTGAAGTAGCACCTTGCTGTTTCACACCGTGGGATGCCCTCCACCTTATGAGAAGCAGGAAGACACTTGCCAGATGCTGAGCAGATGCTAGTAGCATGATGTCTTCCCAGCCTCCAGAAACGAGCCAAATAAATAACTATTGTTTATAAATTCCCCAGTCTCAGATTCAGAGCCTCCTCGACTTATAGATAGGGTTATGTTCCTATCATAATAACCCTATCATAAGTTGAAAATACTTTAAGTCAAAATGCTTTTCATATACCTAACCTACCAAACATCATAGCTTAGCAACACAGTACACCACAGAGTACTGGTTGTCTCCCCTTTTGATTGTGTACTGGGAACTGTGGCTCGCTGCTACTGCTGCTGCTGCTGCTGCCCACAACCAGAAAAGAATAGCCTACCACATATTGCTAGCCTAGGCAAAGATCAAAATTCAAAATTCAAAGTACCATTTCTACTGCATGCATATTGCTTTTGCACCATCATAAAGTAAAAAAAAATCCTAAGTCAAACTATGTAAGTCAGGGACCATCTATATTTTGTTTTAGCAACAAAAAATGGACTAAGAAGTGCAGTGATACTGGCACAGGGATTCCATTTATAGTAGTTTTATTCATAACTGCCCCAAACAGAAAATAACCCCAATATTCATTAATAGAAGAATAATCCGGGCGTGGTGGCGCACTCTTGTAATCCCAGTACTTTGGGAGGCAGAGACTGGAGGATCCGGGTT